>SNQJ01S0014625.1:178492-199913 GCA_010110895.2 Picea sitchensis
ATATTCTTATTTTATTATTATTTATTAGTTATTCTATTATTTTATTTATTAACTTAGGCTTATGTATATAACATTTCCTTTCTCTTTAAAGAATATTGTAACATCTAGTTCCACTGAGCACATTTTTATACTGACTTATTCTTTGAGGACACTTGCGAGCAAGTGATCTAGTTATGATACATTATGATTATTCTTTGATTATGAGTTATAATATGATGTCATTGTGATTATATGTTAATTTCTAGATGTATGTATATTGATAGGTATTATTGATGAGTTCTCCTGAGTGTGCAAGATACATGAAAGGTTGAGGATGCTGATGGCATCAACAAACTTCCTTGGACTCCAGATTGAGTCTTGGAGTGGATTTGTATTTGGTTTGAGTATTATATTTACACACATGTGTTATATGATCGATTTCAGTATGGATTTATGTATATGGATAATTGACATTGTCATTGTCAATGGATGTAGGCATGGTGATGCTTGCTAATCCGACTCACATGTGGACTAGAGGGGCCATACACATAAATGAGACATATGAGGGAGAGGTGCGACAATGTCCCTGTCACAACCTACTAGCAGTCCCACCGTGACCTGAACTGTAGGTTAATCATTACCTAGTTCAAGAGGTCCACGATGCCATGAGGGAAGACTACGATAGTCATTCACGAAGAATTCTAAGGGGCACAAAATAAGGCAGAATCCTTATTCCTTAGAAAAACCTTAGTCTCTCACAAGGTTGACCAAGTGGAGTGTTGACTCCAAGTGTTGGACAAAATTTCAAACTAGTCAAAGGCGAGTGGCACCCTTGAAGCACGGAAGTTTGTCTTGAAGGGCACGTTACACAAATAAATTGCGAGTCAATAAAAATATAGAAGGTCTAGAAAATAAAATAAATTCTTAGACTTGTTAGAAAAGAGCATGTAAATGACTATTAAATTTTAAACAAGAAAATAACAAAGAGTTGAAGTCTAAATAAATGACTAAATAAAATATTAAATAAGTTAAGGGAATGGAGATATAATAAACTCTAGGAAAAGAGGGAATAATAATTAAAGTTTGGGTAGATGCACATGTGTGCATGAAAATAATAAAAAGGTTTTTAAAATAAGAAGAAATTAAAACATGAGAGAATATGTGGTCCACATAGTATAGCATCTTGAGTCATTCAACCACTAATCCTAACTAAGAGAAGAATCCTAATACAAATCAAACTAAAATCTAGTTAGGGGACACAAAATAAATGAGGGATTGGGGAACTAAGGGACAACTAAGAAAAAAAATAGGAACACATTGAGGAGTGTGAGGGAAATTGTTTAATTAATAAAATAAAAAGGGAAATTACTTGTGTAACTTGGGGAGAGTGTGATAAGTAGTGTGGGTGAATACTCCTTTAATTAAATTATTAAAAATTAATTATTTGTGCATGAGGACATGTGTCATTAAGAATTTTTCTATAAAAGAAATGGAGAGGAAGGGAGAGAGCCGTCAAATTTTTTCTAAACTAGTTTAGTTGATGAGAGTTGGGTTCCAAGACTTGATAAAGAATGGAAGCTCTTCCTTGCGAGGAAATATACCTTCTGATTATTAAAATGGTTTGTGTGTTTCAATTACAAATGACATTTCCTTCTAGACTTGATTAGTTCTAAATTTCGGTAACTCTACTTACTTGATTGCTAGTGAAAATTTCGTGTCCTTTAGTTCCTTGTCAAAAACTTCTTCTTTGTATCCACAAACTCCAAGGCTCCCTTTTATCGAATTTTTTTTTGTTAAGTTTTAGACATGCGTTCTAGTAGATGGAATGACATCAAGATTGGTTAGTAGATGGACTAACCAAGCTTCAAAATTGTTGAACATCATCAAGAAATCATTTATCTCTACTGCAAAAGATAGATGTAAACGTTTATAAGCACAGATCCTTAGAAAGTGGTTGAATTCAAGTTTAGAATGAATTGTTTTTTTCTTCTCTTATTTTGTTAACAAGGCTACGTGGCAGCATAGTCCCTACCAATGGGGTTACAAAGTAAATTGTGGAAAATGGGGTGGAATTGTATTTGACGGAAGTGTTTGGTGCAAAAGGTTCTGTGTAACATGTATATCATGGAACATGTGCAAGGGAAATGTTGTGTGCAACATGTATATCACGGAACACGGGGCATAAAATTTCGTTAGCACTAAGGTGCGACCCCACGGAGCAAGGTAAATTGTGGAAGTAAATGACAGAAGTGTTCGGTGAAAAATGCATATCATGAAAATGTTGTGTTCAACATGTATATCATGGAACATGGGGCATAAAATTTCGTTAGGGCTAAGGTGCGACCCCGCAAAGAGATAGGAAACTATAGCGAAGATGTGGCAAGCAACATGAAGCACAAGTGGTATCCATGTAGTAAATGATGCTTGGAATGTAGAGAACCTTTTACTTTTTGAAAGTATATAAGAAAATACAATTTGTTCATAGTGGAAGAAAAAAATTGGAAATTTATCCATGCAACAAATGACACTTGGCATGTAGAGCACCATTTATTTTTTGAAAGTATATAAAAAAATACAAATTTGTTCATAGTGGAAGAAAAAAATTGGAAATTTAAATGCATTTGTCATATAGACTGGTGAAAGTTAAAAATGTATGAAGACATAAATTTAAAAGGAGATAAGAAAACAATTTTATTTGAAACATGTAAAAAAATAAAAGTTTGTTACATAGTACTGGAAATTTTAAAATATATAAAAAAATAAAAGTCTGTTACATACTAATGGAAATTTCAATGCGTTTGTGATGTAGACTGGGATTGGGGCTCCTGTGGACCATTAGAGAAATATGTACAAGAAACAAGACTATAGAAAGAAGATAGAGTGCAATACCTACAAAAAAAATAAATTGAAATGTATACGTGTTTGCCTAGACATTTCTATTGAAAAAAGTGGAATAACTCGGTTGATAAACAAAGCAGGATGCGATCAGTAGAATTACAGTGATGGTACATATGATCCCTTAGGATATTTTCTTGCGGCTTCCATTTCATTGATGTCATTGATGACTGCTAGAATCTTGACAACTGCCTGTTGCCTTTCGTCGGAGGCCTACTTCAATTCCCTTTCGAGCCATTCTTCAATGTATCTTCTCATTGGGGAAAATTTGATCTCATTCCATATTTTTATGTTGAAAATATCATTTTCTAATTCCCAGAAGTCGATAGAAAGATTACGCAGATCCTGATGAATTTCTTTATTCTTTACTGAATATCCGACTAAACAGTCGTCGATGTGAGCTTGATCATATTCAAGGATGTTGTAGAACTTTTCTAGAGACAAGGCCTTAAACATATCAACCTGTTTATCGAATTATTTCCTATTTAAGGGAAAGAAGTTTGCAATTAAGTCAGGTTCTTGGAAGTCATTGGTCTTTCCGGCCAATTTTATTCTTGACAGCCTTGTGAATAATTTATCTTTCTTTGATATGGCTTGTTCACGTGACTGAATAATGAGCTACAGGTTCTTCACTCTTTCTTTCTAGCATGCATTTAATTGACTGATCTAGTTTTTGGATGGAAGATCTTGTTGTCTTATTTTTGTCTCTATCATATTGTTGACAATGGTTCCAAAAGGAAGGACTATCTTTAAATAGAAATTTTCTTCATTCTTTAACTCCGCCTGCAAATGTTCGAGCAAACTATGTGCCCTGGTTCCAAGGGAAGTGATGGTTTGTGATGTTTTCGACGCCTCAGTAATGAGTTCCATTCTTTTCTTGATATTATTATCCACATATCCTCTACAGGATGCGAGGAGGTTGGAGGATTCTTTTAAATTGGCTGTAGGGGTGGCAGACATGGCTATTTCCAAAGGATTGACAAGCAATGACATAGGATTCAAATCCTCTTCCAATTTCTTGACCCGGTCCTTTAGTCTGGCATTCTCGGCCTCGATGCCTCTAATGGAATCATGAAGTGAATTTCCTCTCGTGTTGTAAATTTGACAGATTTGGGACGACCGCATGTTGGCAAGGTCAAGCTCTGAACGATATTTTCCTTTCTTATTTTTTACATCCTTTTTCTCAATTATCAATTTTTTGGACTGGCTGTAAAAAACAACGCTCTAGAACACAAAGGATTCATCTTCATCAAAATTTTCGGTATCAGATATGTCCATTGGATGGCTATGCTAGATGGTGTCTCCGGGCTGATCAAGGTAGCAGAGCATGCTATCCAGATCAATGTCAAGTTCCATGTTCTCACTCTGAATTTCCATCTCTTTCACCTGCCCCACATTTGTTTTCCTCTTCTTGTATACTAGAAGCTTGTGAGAACTATCAATTTTTGAGTGAGGAGGGTCATTATCTCCTCCTCCGTTTGAAGAACTCTAAGTTGGTTTGTTGTTATGGTAGGCCATTGGAGCGATGCTCCGGGATTTTGTACTTTTTTTAGTGCTATTTTCCGATTGAATACTCTTGTCACTGGGGCCTTTCCGATGTTGCATGTACAATTTTGTGCATCTTTTCACCATGTCTAGGTCACCAACATCAAAAACAGGAGAATTGCTGCCAGTGTCTCTGTTTTCGGGTAGGTATTTTTTGAAAAAATAATCGTCGAGGCCAAGTGTTTGTAAATGTTGTCGAAAAATATTATCAGGGTTGAACCCTCTTATTCTTTCATCATATCTCAGGTTGAAGATGCTAGAATGCGTTGCGAATTCGTTAATTTTGTTGACATTTTTCAACACGAACTCCCCTACTTTCCAAGGTAGAGGAATGAACTGTTTTTTTTTCTTCTTTTGCAATAGATGCAACCGGTAGTTATATTGTCATTATTCGTAATGTGACATGGAAGGAGAGAATTTTTTTCCATGGAGCCAAAAAATCTTATCATAATGTAATTATCCAAATGTTCGAGTGTCCCCTTCCTGTCCAAAAAATTGGTTGCCTGTTCAGATATGTGGGGGACATATTCTCCTAACAAAAAAACTTTGAAAACAGACAGGAAGCCATTAAAAACCTCATAAAAACAGTGGGAATCCTTGTGCTTCCACAACATTGCTGGGTCGAATTCCTAGTTGAAATTCTTGGATAGAGATAATTGTGGAAACTGACAACAATGCATTATCGCAAAAACTAAGTAGGACGACATATACAATTTATTTTCCCTTTTGAAGCTTGACAATTGGGAACAAATTTCATGGGAAATTAGCTTGCCCCAATAAAAAATGTCTTTTTTGTTTACTGTGAAATAGAAAGTATAAAGAGCCATCTGGGAAACAGTTGTTGTGGACTCCTGTCCCATTATTCTTGTAAACAACCAGAAAATTTCGTGGAATGGATTTCTAAATGAACTAACCTGGAAGCTTGTGATATCTTCAGGAACTAGAATTGACTCTTCCAATAAATGGGGCAAGAGGTCCAATCCATTATTATGCTTTTCTAGGAATTATTTGCAATCTTCTCCTTTAAACATCAATGTTGGCTTCGACAATCTTAACATCTGGCGGAAGACCTGAGGTGACAAAGAAACAAAAGAGCGGTCCCGTAGTGGAAAAATTCTTTTGTCTGAAATAAATTTATCGATGCACCAAGAGACTAGGTCCTTATAGTAAAAAACCTTAGGGACACAACCTGCACGAGCAATCCCAGAGGTCCAAATTACTTGGTTCTCTGTGACAGAGGTTGAGTAATAAGAATATTCCCTGGATCACTGGAAGTTCTGGTCCTCACACCTGAAGATGTTGACTGTATCTCCACAGAACTGCTATCAAGATGATGCCATATGTTTATGAGAACGCTGGTTTTCTCTAGACGATGGTTGAAATGAAAACTTAGAGCCGATAATGTAACTCTCTGCTAAATCTTGGTTAAATGAATATGAATGGGAAATCTCCTCGAGCCATTCACCGATTATTGACAATCTGTATCGGTGGTGTATGATGATATATTAGCAGTAAATCTTACTTATTTCATATTTAGAAATGCGAAGGTGGTGGGTACGTCGAAGAGAAATTAAGGATTGGAGGTTTCGTGAACGTGCCAAGGCGGCGATGTGCGAATGATATTTCATGATTTTGAAATCAACACTCGGAAGGGATAATATAACCCCCCACAAATATTGGTTTAATGCACATTAATAGGAGATCTCCTCGAGCCTTTAACCCATCAATGACAATATATACGGTTCCTGCATGATGAGTTGTCATAAATAAATGTCAGTAATTGCATATTTAGAAACAATATATGTATATATATATATAAACAATTATTTTTCTTTTATTATAAATAAGTGCGAAGGTCATGGACACAGTGGAGAGAAAGGAAAGAATGAAAAGGTCTGAAAAGCGGTTGGAAGGGATTCAAAAAAGGGTTATGGGGATAATCAGGAGAGACGAGTGTTCCACGATCAAATTTTATGTATCATAATTTTTGACTGCAAAACGTGTAAAATAGAAGAGGGCATGATGGGGTAGTTCAACAGACGGTTTGTATATTTGCGGAATTTCAGGAAAGTGGATAAGTATGGAATAGGGAAAACCAACCCGACGACGCACAAATGCCATTCCATGATGTTTGAAATTAACGCTTGCTAATTGCATGCCTAGAAATAATATCTTATATATAATTGCTAATTGCTAATTTCAAAAGGGTGCGGGCACAGGAAAACATGATTAGGAACTAAATATTTATTGAACCCATCAAACCGACGATCTGCAAAAGAAATTCAAAGAAATGGCGAAGTATGGAAAGCGGACAAACGAGCTTCAAAATGGGGTGACAATAGTTCCACAGAAGATGTGAGGACCCGACAGCTAAATTTTATTTCTTGAAAGTTTTCAGTGCATAATGTATAACACGGAAGAGGGCATGATAGGTAGACTATAATACAGAAGAGGGTATGATCTGAGTCCGGTTGTAAATTTGTATATCGCGGAAGTGACGGTAATATTCGTAGGTCATGGAACAATATAAGTCCAATCTAGAGTCTGCTTACCAGGAATCTGCGGTTGGAGAAGTATTTGGGTATGGAATGGGGAAGTGGTAGGTCGACGCTATGATATAAGAGCAAGAGTGCAAGTGTGAACCCAAAAGTCCGCCCATGCGCACAACAAGACATTTTCGAAAAAATGAATAAGTGACGAGAAAGACAAAGTTCAGGGAAAAGAGAAAGAAATATTTGGCTAAGTATAGAAGACAAAAAAGAAGGGCCAATATATTCACATCTGTAACAGATATCCCATTTTTCTTCCAAGATATATACTTGGAAAGAAGTGCGACTCTGAGTCATTTTTTTAGCCAGCTAGCCGGCAAGTCTGGCTGTCAATTTGTATAGTGCGGAACTCTGGGTGTTGTTTGTAGGAGACAAAAATATAGAGAAAATACTTTTCCCTTTAATATAGCTTCTGTGACACAAATGTGGTATGGCTCGTTTTAGCACTTTTCCATCTGTAAACAATGACAATCTTGAGCCCACCATCCCTGGAGGCCGTGTGTCAATTTCTATATCACGGATCTCCGAATGGTGTTTAGAGGTCACGAAAAAATAGAAGTGCAATGTTGAGCCACCCAGCATGAAAGTTCGCCTGTCAATTTATATATCACAGAACTCTGGGTGCTACTTGTAGGACACATAACATGAGAGGGCCAATTTAGAGAAAGGGAAGTGTTTGGTGGAAACGCGTGAATTCGCCAAGCCGCATAGTAAGGCATTTTCAGAAAAAAAACGATTAAGTAACCAGGAAGACAAACTACAAGGGATAAAAGAGTGGGAAAATAGAAAGGCGGAGGGCAGTTTTCGTTAGCGTGAATTGGTTTTAAAGAAGCCCCATCGTTGCAAAACCATCATTTTCTACTAATTGTCAGCAAATGCTTTGTTGAAGATTAAATTTTATTGCAACCTGTGCGTGTAAGTAAGTTCTTGATACATTCTTCCATGACTGTAACATATTAACTTAAGTATTAAACTTCATTTTCTACTAATTGTTGACAAATTCTTTGTTGAAGATTAGATTTTATTGGAGCGTGTGGGTGTAAGTGTGTTTCTGATACATTATTCCATGACTGTAACATATTAACCTAAGTACTAAACTTCTTCCATTATGGGTAATTAACATTGAAAATTAATAACTGTATGTCTCGTAACAAGAATGACAATTTTGCTGCAATATTGTACATTGGTATTACTATGTTGTATCTGCATAACGAATATAATTGAACGTTGGTTTAAACTGTGTGTAATCCATTTTTTGTTTGCATAAAAGCCTGGTGGATTGACACAGTACATTGTCATATAATTGTTACATGTTCAATATTAGAAAAAATAACCTAACTAAACACAATATCAAAGAATTACAAGACCACCAAACCATGCCAATGAGAACATGCCTTAAATCCAGAAAAAGATGTAGCAACGAAGACTAAAAGGAAAACTATTTTAATAGAAAATCCATTTAAAAAAAAGAAAACACCGAGTATTGTACATATATCCCTATAAATTGGACCCAGTTCTTCATGCCAAAACATTGAACGTATCTTCCACAAACACAACCACGAGATCTGCAGTATGCAGGATCCTTGCAGTTTTCTCCTCGATGAATCACCCTGTGGTAAAATTGATAGTTTTCAGAAGCTTCCCGTGACAAAGAAGATGAAAGATGTTGCATTACAAATGGAATAGCCCTTAATTGAAAGTTAGGATGCAACTAGAAACTGCCTCTGCAGAGTCAAAAAAATTTCAGGGACACAAGTTGCACGTGCAATTTCAGAGGCCCAAATTAGTCCATTCTGGGTGGAAGGAGATGAATAGTAGAAATATTCCTTGCAACGGTGAGTTCTGGACCTAATTCCCAAAGATGTTAATTGTATATCCAGAGAACAGGACAACAGTCCTGCAAGTGAATCATTTTTTGGCTTGAAATATATCTCTCAGAGCATCAACATATCATTTCTTTATAGTGAAAATCTTTCTCCCTAAACAGACTAATTTGGACCTTTGGAATTCCTACTTTCAAGCTGCAAACCGACTATTGCGTTCAACGTCAATTTCTTTTCTGAAACTCCTTTTGGTGTTGTCAGGACCACCATTACTAAGCTGGGAAGTTTTGCCTGTTATGTTTGACTTCAATTTTGGCACAGGAGTGGGAACAATCTCTGCATTGCCATCATCCATTGCCATATCATCGCCCATCAGATCATCTTATTCCAGCTCATAATCCATGACATCAACCTCTATGTCAGCCATCAATGAAATGGTGCAGGTTCTCAGAGCAGACAGGGTTGCCTTGGAATTCTTTGGCTTGAAATATATATCTTATTGTACCAACATGCCATCTCCTTTTTTTCTCCTAGGGGGAGGGAGATGAGTAGTAAGAATATGCCTTGGAATAGTGGAACCTTTGGCCATTATGCCCGAATGTATTTACTGTATCTAGACAGAACTGTTGCCACAAGTTAACAAGAACTTCTGTTTGCTCCATACGATGTTTGAAATGAAAATTGGGGAGGGATAATATAACCCTCCGTAAATTATGGTTTGATGCGTATCAATGGAATATCTCCTTGAGCCTTTCGCTAATCAATGAAAATCTCCAGGGTTCGTGCGAAATGAGTTGTTACCATTAAAGATCACTAATTGCATATTTAGAAAAAAGTGAGGTCGCAGTGACGATGAAGAGAGATGCAAAATTAGATATTTCTTAAAGGTGCCAACCCACCAGCGCAAAAAAATAGATTGCATCATGTTTGAAATGAATACTTGGAAATGATAACACACTTCTCCAAAAATATGGTTTAATTCGTAGTAATGAAAAATCTTCTCCGGCCTTGCGGACATTAATGACAATATTAACAGTTCCTATAGGATGAACTAATAGCATTAAAGCTTAATTATTGCATATCTCAAAACAAGTACGAAGGTAGCAGTGATGGCGAATTGCCACGAAGCATTGTATATTTCGTGCACCCGTCAACCCATGAAACAGATTCGAAGAAATTCCCAAGTATGGAAAGGGGTCGGGCGGGTTACAAAAAAAATGGGCAGAAGATATATCTAGGGCAGAAAATCCCTCACCTAGACATTTTTCGAAAAATGAGTAAGTAAAGAAAGCGAAAGCAGAGAGAAAAGATAAAGCGGATGGCAATTTTCAGAAGCGGGAATTGGTCTTAACAGTAACTATGGAGTGCATTAAACATGTTAACAGGTTATTCAATAAATGAATATGTACAGGGAGTGATGTTTATAGTTTCTAGGATTTGTTTGTATAAGAGAAACATCGAAAAGTTACAAGACAATCATTTCTTGGATGTTTAAGTAAATTTTCTGTATTGTTAGCTTCACCACAAGTATAACGACGAAGAATTTAAATTTTAATGTCCTCTCGTTCATATGATTGTTCCATTAGACTTCACATAGTATATATTCTTTTATTTCAATTTGTTTGCTAATTTGTGGATCGCAAAAGTTAGGGTGTTGTTTGCAGGCGGCGGAACAATGGAAACGCAATATTGAACCCACCTATCTGGTAACTCGCCTATTCGAAAAACCGCGAGCCAAAACGTTTCTAAAATATGAAATGGGGAAGCCGTCGGTTGGGCTGGTGATATAAAATTAAGTGAAATCTGAAGACATGAATCCGCCAACTTCTGCAGCTAGAAATTTTCAGAAAAACGAGTAATACACACTAAATATGTACTATAAAGTATGAACATGAGATTTTATACAGCATGCACAGATCCCACATTCCATACTTATTCACTTTTTGGATCACGGGTTCTCGGACTAGTGGGCTCAAAAGTGGGCCTCTATTGTTCTGTGGCCTACAAATAGCACCCATAATTCCATGATATACAAATTGACAAGAAGACCTGTGGGCTAGCTGGGTCAACATTGCACTCATATTGTTTCGTGTCATACAAACAACACTCAGAGTTCCACGACATACAAATTGACAGACAGACTCGAGCGTGGAAGCCTCAAGATTGTGATTGTTTACGGATGGTAATCCCTATGAACTATTTAACATTATCTAAAAACATTATTTTCAATACTAAATTATTAATATTAAATATTGATATTGTACAATTTAATTAGACAAAAAGGTTTGTACAATATCAAAGGGGCAAGTGGTCAGTGGGATTGGTGATATAAAAGTAAGTGAAATTTGAAAACGTGAATCCGCCAACTTCTGTACCAAGAAAATTTTCGAAAAAAATGAGTAATACATAATATGTAGTTTTAGAAAGTACGGACATGAAATTTTATAGATCATGTACTGATCCTGCATTCCATACTTAGCCACTTTTTGGATTGCGGGTTCTCGGGATGGTGGGCTCAAAATTGGGCCTATATAGTTCCATGTCCTACAAATAGCACACAAGAGTTCCGCGATATACAAATTGACAGGCGAACTTGCCGACTGGCTGGCTCAACATTGCATTTCTATTTTTCCGTGTCCTTCAAACACCACTCGGAGTGCCGCCGTATACAAATTGATAGACGCACTCCAGGGCTGGCAGGCTCAAGATTGCAATTGTTTACGAATGGTGATCCCTATCAACTATCCAACACTACCTAAAAACATTATTTTCAATACTAAAGTATTAATATTAAATATTGATATAGTACAATTTAATTACATAAAATTATGAAAGGATGATACATATCTTATTTAAAAGAAAAACCCGCGTATTCAGAAACTTGGGCTCCAAAATTTTTGTATAATACGAAATGGGAAAGAGGTTGGACGGGCTGGTGATATAAAAGAGGGTGGAAATCTAAACACATGTATCCATCAAGTTCTTCACGTAGGAATTTTCCCAACAAACCAATAATACATACTAAATATGTACTTTTATAAAATATGGGCATGAGATTTTATAGAGATTGTACGGATCCTTCATTCCAAACTTAGACACTTTTTGGATCATGGGTTCTTAGGCTGGCAGGCTCAAAATTGGGCCTCTGTTGTTTCGTGCCCTACAAATAGAACCCAGAGTTCTGCAATATACAAATTGACAAGCGGACTTGTGGGCTATTTGAATTTTAAGGGCGTCGTGTTGATGTGATAGAAAAATTGGACATGGGCCACATTATATTCGTTTATTACAATATGAACAGGGAAGCGGTTGAAAGGGCTGATCGTGGGTACTCGGATTGGCGTGCTCAAAAGTGGGCCTCTATTGTTTCGTGGCCTACAAATAGCACCCATAATTCCATGATATACAAATTGACAAGTGGACCTATGGGCTAGCTAGGTCAACATTGCACTCCTATTGTTTCATGTCATACAAACAACACTCGGAGTTCTGCGATATACAAATTGACAAACAGACTCCAGGGTGGCGACCTCAAGATTGCGATTGTTTACGGATGGTAATCCCTATCAACTATTTAACATTATCTAAAAACATTATTTTCAATACTAAATTATTAATATTAAATATTGATATTGTACAATTTAATTAGACAAAAAGGTTTGTACAATATCAAACAGGGAAGCAGTCGGTCGGGCTAGTGATATAAAGTGAAATTCCGAAGACGTGAATCTGCCAACTTCCGCACCAAAAAATTTCCAAAAGAAATGAGTAATACATAATATGTACTTTTAGAAAGTACAGACATGAGATTTTATAGAGCATGTACTGATCCCACATTCCATACTTAGCCACTTTTTGGATTGCGGGTTCTCGGGCTAGCGAGCTCAAAATTGGGCCCCTATTGTTCCGTGTCCTACAAATAGCACCCAAGAGTTCCACGATATACAAATTGATAGGCAGACTTCCGGGCTGGCTAGCTCAACATTGCATTTATATTTTTCTGTGTCCTTCAAACACCACTCAGAGTGCCGCCATATACAAATTGATAGATAGATTCCAGGGCTAGCGGGCTCAAGATTGCGATTGTTTATGAATGGTGATCCCTATCAACTATCTAACACTACCTAAAAACATTATTTTCAATACAAAAGTATTAATATTAAATATTGATATTGTACAATTTAATTATATAAAATTATTAAAGGATGATAAATATCTTATTTAAAATAAAAAGCCGTGTATTCGGAAACTTGCGTTCCATTTTTTTTGTATAATATGAAACGGGGAAGAGGTCGGTCGGGATGGTGATACAAAATTGGGTGGAAATATGAACACATGTATCCATCAAGGTCCGCACCTAGAAATTTTCCCAACAAACCAGTAATATATACTAAATATGTACTTTTATAAAGTATGGGCATGAGATTTTATAGAGCATGTACGGATCCATCATTCCATACTTTTTTGATCATAGGTTCTCGAGATGGCGGGCTCAAAATTGGGCCTCTATTGCTCTGTTCCCTACACATAGCACCCAAAGTTCCACGATATACAAATTGACAAGCGGGCATGCAGATATTTGAATTTTAAGGGCCTCTTGTTGATGTGATAGAACAATTGGACTTGACTTCGACACCTAGAAAATTTTCGAAAAACGAGTAATAGATACTAAGTATGTACTCTTATAAAGTATGGACATGAGATTTTTATAGAGCATGTACGTATCCCGCATTCCATACTTGGCCACTTTTTGGATCGTGGGTTCTCACTCTGGCAGGCTCAAAATTAGGCCTCTACTACCTTGTATCCTACAAATAACACCCAGAATTGCGCGATATACAAATTGATAGGAGAACTTGCTGATTGGTTGGCTCAACATTTGTTGGCACTTGACCAAGTTTTGGGAGCACTTGGTCATATTTGACCATTTTTGGGACTTCGATAGCCTGTGGAAGATGGAGCGCCAGACGAAGCGGAGATTGCAGAATCTCAACCCACTTTCGGGTCCCTTTTTGGGTTTTGGGAATATGTAATGGGAAAGGGATGTCGACCCATGGGCTCACCCATGCTTAGGACCACTTTTGTAAATATATAAATAGAGATCTAGGCATCTAGTAGAAAAAGTGGTGTTGTATCTATGTGATATAGACTAAGTGCCAAGAAGGGATCTATGTGATCGAGAGTTTTGCGCATTCTATATAGATTTGCAGAGCTTAGTGCAAGTCCCTGTGTGAATATATAGAAGGCTTTGTGTTGAAAGGCAAGGAAGAAGGATCTAGTGAGCTGCGTAGATCTTATGTCCTATGCGAAGTAAGGGTTTCTATGACTCTGTGCTTGCATCTGATTGGCCGACGATAATAAAGAAGAAGAGTTGGTGGACATAGCCCCAGGGTGGGGGTGAACCACATAAATCTGTGTGTTATGATTTGTGCCTTGACGTGATGTGCTTATCTCTGCTTTTGCTAAGTGCTTTGATATACTTAGATAGATCTATTTATGATTTGTACTTATTAGATGTGTATGAATAGTAGATATGATATGTATGAAGATGCTTAGTGTTGATCTACTAGGTCTGATATGTTTTACTGTTGCTAAGTACTAAGATGCCTTAGATCTAAGTGAATGTTGCGATGCTCTATGCTATTTGCGAAGTATAATAAGGATTGAATATTGATGAATGATCGATGCTAAGTGCTTTATAAGTGATATAATCACATATCCATGTCCCAACTAAGGTTGCAGACACTTGATTCCTGCAACCACACCTGCCTCTACCTCGGGTGAGACTTCATATGCTTCACAGGTGTTGTCGAAAGGGTTGGTAGTTAGGGTTTTGTTGGTGCGCTCTTGTAGCGTTGAACCCTGGGTCTATCCCTGTGCCAACAAATGGTTCCATTACCGAGACCTGAAGTTGTGATTGCTAGGAACTAAGGGAAAATAAGCTTTGTGCGAAGATTCAATTGGAAACTGTGGAATCTCTGTGTGTAGATCTGTTTCCCTAGTGCACATCTTTTTACTTGACCCGTGAATATTTGTGCCAGGAAAGGAAGGACAGATCTGAATAAAGGAAGTGAGATCTGAACGCTTTGTGCTCTAATAAAGGTAAAAGTGGAAGTTTCTGAAGAAAAGATTTTAGATATGCAGAAACGAGGTAATATTTGTAAGCTCCATGCTCTAATAAAGGTAATAATAGTTAAAAGTTTTTAGATTTGGAAGCTTTGTGCTCTATAGAAGTAAGATAAGTGGAAATTTTTGTTTCTAGAACATGGATCTAGGCGTGTTTGATAGATTTTTTCCTAGCTTGAAAACTAGGGCTCTGATAGATGAAAGAAAGTTTGATTTGAATAGATTTGATAAGCATAATGATAGATATGTTATACCTATACATAGAAAGAATGTTTGGAATAATAAATGGATGCAGGATCCTAGAAAGATTTTTTTGCAGACTAGCTACCATGATCCTAGTGCGCAGTATAGAAGGAGTTGGGGATCGTTTAAAAGAAAGCGAGGGTTAACCCTCTGTTACAATTGCAGAAGACCAAGACATCTTGCTAAGGAATGCCCTGGTGGAAGATCTAGTTGCCTATGTTGCAAATCTTTGGACCTTGAAGTGTTGGATTGCCCTATAATGATTGCTAAGCTTGAAAGAATGAATCTGAATGAAGAAAACCCCAAGGCAGATCCAAAAATAGTAGAACCCCAGAAGGAATCATAGAAGGTATTTCTATAGATTAAAAACACCTTGAATGATCAACGACATGTTAGGCTATCAGATATGCTTAAAGAAAAAGAATGCGTTGAAGCAAGAATATGAGAATTCGACATTGACTCTATCCTTAATGAAGAAACACAAGTGAACATTATTCCATAAATAACTTGGGAAGCTATAGGGAAGCCTGCTATGATCCCTTCATTAAGAGGAATAGGTTTATTCAAAGGGAAACTGGTAAACCTATGTGGGAGGCTCACTCAGATACCTGTGAATGTCAATGGAACTTTGATAGAAGAAGATTTTGAGATTATCAAATTTATTGAGGACAATGCCCCATTTACTATGTTACTTGGAAAACCTTAAATTGAAGAAGATCAAGCCAGAAAGAAGGAATAAGAAGAGGTTTTAGAACAACAGAGACAAGAGTTAAAATATTTCATGACCAGAAGGATCGTGCAGTTGATTGAAGAACATGAGAACAGATCAAAGCTATTTGACACTAGAAGCCCAGATGTCAAAACTGCAAGAGAATTAGAGGACTCACAGAAGACTGAAGTATTTGTCTTAGATATAGAAGAAGTATTACCCCTGAATCCTAGGAAAGAATATCAGTAGCGCGAAGTGCCTATGCCCAAGGAAAATAAGAATCATAATGGGAAGAGAATCACCGAGATGAAGCTCACTGGGAAGAAGGCTAGAAAGCTGAGTAAGAAGAAGGCTAAGATTGAAAAGTTACAACAGGTTCTAGAGGGTACCTCGTAGAAAGAAACTTTGCAGAATTGGAGCTTCGTCAGGATATCAAAAAAATGACATAGGAGTTGTCTAATGTAGACAACCCAGAAGTTGCGCAGGATACACCCAGACCTAGTAAGACGAACAAGCCTACATAATTTTAGGATATAGACAACACATCTATGGGGACTATGTCCATTTCACCAGATGAAGGGGATGATGGCGAAGAGATAGAAGGAACATATATTGAACACTAGAAAATTGAAATACCACCACCTAGGGATGAAGATGACTCATTAAAGAAAAAGAAGGTTTTTCCTCTAAACTCTTCCTTCTGAAAGAAACCTAGAACCCCTATAACCAATATGTGGACTACCCTCACATTGGATGATTTTAATTTCATCATTGCAGCTGTGAATGATGCTTCATAGGAGATATTAGAGAAGTAGGAGGCGAAGCAAGAGAATATGTATAATCGTATCGAGGTTGAACTCCAAGGAGTGCAATAGGAACTCCAGTCTAGCCGCACAGTCTCCATTGCACCTCTGATAGAAGGAATAGTAGAACCAGGAGATGAGCCAACCCAATTACACCAGATCACCGATAAAGTTGAATCTCTCCTTCGACGAGCTCAGGAAGAGATAGCACAAACCATACAAGCTTTGACACAGGTACATGGAGTACTTGTCGAGTAGCGCTATGTTGTCGAATGAGAAAAAGTTGCTCTTCAAGCACAGTGGGACAAAGAGAAAGAAGAGCTATAGTAGAGCAAGGAATAGTTGATTGCAGAGCAAATAGAAGTAAAGGAACAGGTCAACATAACACTTTTCTCTGTGACTATCATAGAAGTGAGATCTGAAGAAAAAATTTCACAGCAGGTGGCACAACTGGAAGGAGTGATCCAACAACTTCAGCAACACATCGCAGACCTGGAACTTTGCACTATGCCTGAGACTTCTTAAGAAATCAAAGACCTAAGAGAAGAAAATGCTCACAACACAGTTGGAAGAATGAAAGCCCTTTCCTTGGAGTGCAATCAACTAAGCTCTAGGAGCGCTCAGACTTAGGAGAACCTTACGGAGAATCCATAATTGCAAGCATTGGAGTTGCAACTCCAAGAAGCAAAGAAGCACACAGATACATTACAAGCACAACTGAAGGCCATGCCACTAGTCAAAAGGATGAAGAGGTTTCACGAGAAACGCACTGCCCAACAAAAGATCCACATGATTTAGACCAAAGTGATGGAAGTCTCTCAACGACTTCAACCAGTGCAAGAGAAGGCATGCCAACTATTCATCGAAGTTGAAAACCGAGGTGTAGAACTTGAACAGGTTGTAAGTGTAGCAAAACAGTGCCTAGAAGGACCAGTAAATGATGCACTCATATAGGAGTTCACTGAATAAGAGGCCATAGCATTGTAGCAGGTCGAAGCAACTCGAGCCAAGATTGAGGTGTTCGAGGAAGAATTTCTCAGACTAGAGTAACTTAGGACGAGTCACAGGTGAGTGTTGGGGGCCTGTTGGCCCTTGACAAAGTTTTGTGAGAACTTGGTCATATTTGACCATTTTGGCACTTCGAAAGCCTGCCAAAGATGGAGCTCCAGATGAAGTGGACATTGCAGAATCTCGACCCACTTTTGGGTCCCTTTTTGGGTTTTGGGAATATGTAATGGGAAAGGGATGTCGTCCCGTGGGCTCACCCACTCTTAGGATCACTTTTGTAGATCTATAAATAGACATCTAGGCATCTAGTAGAAAAAGTGGTGTTGTATCTATGTGATATAGGCTAAATGCCAAGAAGGGATCTGTGTGATCGAGAGTTTTGCGCATTCTGTATAGATTTGTAGAGCTTAGTGCAAGTCCCTTTGTGAAGATATAGAAGGCTTTGTGTTTAAAGGAAAGGAAGAAGGATATAGTGAGCTACGCAAATCTTCTGTCTTATGCGAAGTAAGGGTTTCTATGGCTTTGTGCTTGTAACCAATTGGCCGACGATAATAAATACAAAGAGTTGGTGGACGTAGCCCCAAGGTGGGGGTGAACCACGTAAATATGTGTGTTATGCTTTGTGCCTTGACTTTATGTGCTTATCTCTATTTTTTCTAAGTGCTTTGATATACTTAGATAGATCTCTTTATGCTTTGTGCTTATTAGATGTGTATGAATAGTAGATCTAATATGTATGAAGATTCTTAGTGCTGATCTACTGGATCTGATCTGTTTTACTATTGCTAAGTACTAAGATGCCTTAGATCTAAGTGAATGATACGATGCTCTGTGCTATTTGTGAAGTATAATAAGGACTGAATATTGATGAATGATCAATACTAAGTGCTTTATAAGTGATATAATCACAAATCCGTGTCCCAGCTAAGGTTGCAGACACTTGAGTCCTGCAACCACCCTTGCCTCTACCTCGGGTGAGACTTCATCTTCTTCGCAGGTGTTGACAAAAGGGCAAATAGTTAGGGTTTTTTTGGTGTGCTCTTGTAGTGTTGAACCTTGGGTCTGCCCCTGTGCCAACAACATTGGACTTCTATTGTTCCGTGTCTTCCAAACAATACTCAAAGGAAATGAGAAATACATACTAAATATGTACTTTTATAAACTATGGACATGAGATTTTATATAGCATGTATAGATCCTTCATTCCATACTTAGCCACTTTTTCGATCATGGGTTCTCAGGCTGCCAGGCTCAAAATTGGGCCTCTATTGTTTCGTGACCTACAAACAACACCCAAAGTTCCACGATATAAAAATTCACAAGCGGACTTATGAGTTGTCTGCCTCAACATTGTACTTCTATTGTTCTGTGTCCTCCAAGCAGCAGTTAGACTTCCACGATAGAGAAATTGACAAACGAACTCCAGGACTAGTGAGCTCAAGATTGCCATTGTTTATGGATGGGCATCCCTATCAACTATATAACATTATCAGAAAACATGCTTTTCAAATACTAAATTATTAATATTAAATATTGATATTGCACAATTTAATTACATAAATTATCAATATTGAACCAGTCGATCCAGTAACTCGCCTATTTGAAAAAACCGCGAGCCAAAAAGTTTGTACAATATGAAACGGGGAAGCGGTTGGTCAGACTGGTGATATAAAAGTAAGTGAAATCTGAAGACGTGAATCCACCAACTTCCGTACCAAGAATTTTTTTGAAAAATGAGTAATACATACTAGATATGTACTATAAAGTATGGACAAGAGATTTTATAGAGCATGTACGGATCCTGCATTCCACACTTAGCCACTTTTTGGATCGCCGGTTCTTGGGCTGGCGGGCTCAAAATTGGGCCTCTATTGTTCTGTGCCCTACAAATAACACCCAGAATTCCACAATATACAAATTGACAAGTGGACCCGCGGGCTGGCTGGATAAAAATTGCACTTTTGTTGCTTCGTGTTCTCCAAACAACACTTAGAGTTCCGCGATATACAAATTGACAGATGGACTCCAGGGTTGGTAGGCTCAAGATTTCCATTGTTTACAGATGGTAATCGCTATAAAATATCTAACATTATCTTAAAATATTATTTTCAATACTAAATTATTAATATTAAATATTGATATCGTACAATTTAATTAGACAAAAACATTTGTACAATTTCAAACAGGGAAGCAGTCGGTCGGGCGGGTGATATAAAAGTAAATGGAAATATGAACACGTGCATCCGCCAACTTCCACACCTATAAATTTTTCGAGAAACAAGCAATATATACCAAATATGTACTTTTATAAAGTATGGACATGAGATTTTATAGAGCATGTATGGATGCTTCACTCCATACTTAGCCACTTTTTGGATCGCGGGTTCTTAGGCTGGCGGGCTCAAAATTTAGCCTCTATTGTTCCATGTCCTACAAATATCACCCAGAGTTCCGTGATATACAAATTGACAGGCGGACTATCTATCTCAACATTTCACTTCTATTGTCCCCTGTCCTCCAAACAACAGTCAGAGTTCCGCAACATACAAATTCACAGATGGACTCTAGGACTGGCAGGCTCAAGATTGCGATTGTTTATGGATGGTCATCCTATCTAACATTATCTAAAAATATTATTTTCAAATAATAAATTATTAGTATTACATATTTATATTCTACAATTTAATTACATAAAATTATCAAAGGATGTTAAATCACTTATTTTAAAAAAAATGAAGGAAACAAAACAAAGTTTTTTTAAAATTCTATCACCGTAAGCATAACAACGACCAATTTGAATTTTAAGGGCCTCTTTTTAATATGATAACACAATTGGACTTCGCACAGTATACATTCGTTGATTTCAAACTATTCTAGGATATTAATTTTACCAAGTTCATCGATCAAGGAAAAAATGCTAAAACAAGCCACATACTACATTTGCGTCATAACACCATAGGCATTATCAGGTGGATTTGTAACCTAGCTGGCTAAAAAACTGCAATTCTATTGTTCTGTGAATTCTAAACAAAACTTGGAGTTCCGTGATATACAAATTGACAGATGAAGCATACAACCAAGAACCAATTAAACTCCAAACAAGCCGCAAGCAAGTTCCCATAAGGTTCCATAGAGTAGGACACATCGATCTTTGCATCAAACAATTTGATATACAAAGAAAATACATCATGGTATTCATTTTCTCTTACATCTGGTATATGTACCCAATAGAAAATAACTGGGGCCATGGGATATATGGGGTTTGTTGCCATGCTTCCCATTTTTGGACCGAACAATCTTATGCGCATGAAATTCCAAGTAGTCGAGTCAGACGAACATTGATCTGGATGTTGGAGAAATATTACAGAGACACATGAAGTATTTTCGTTTCCTTCCAAAGTTTGATATTTGTTTTTACCCTTCTTCAACCGATATGCAAAATTGCATTGTCCTCATTTAAGGTAAATTTGTTGTGTATACGAAAGTTGCATAGCATGTAGACACTGCTTGCCTTTTTCTATAGATATGTTTCATATGACAATTTTTCCAACTTTGGAAGCACATTTTGTAACAAAGGTGTTGGAAGATTGGTTGTTGTCATTGATGTCAACCCTAGTCATGGGTTTTGGACCACAAGATTGATGAAGGTATTTGGACATGAAGGAAAATGAACATGAAGATACAACACCCATGGATGGATAGTATACATCATGTTTTTTCCAGTGGTATGTGGCCCATCAC
>SNQJ01S0014625.1:199923-222953 GCA_010110895.2 Picea sitchensis
ATTTGATACAAGTTGAATTTCAAAGGAAATCAGAAGTAAAGAAGGCCGGATTTCAAGGGAGGATGAAGTCTTTTGGTGATGTGTTCTAAGGTATGTTATTTTTAGGTCATCTTACCATTTTTTCTATAACGTTTTTTCTAGAACAATTCAGATGGTGAAATTTCTATGGAATTTATAAGACATATCAAGGTAACTCTAGTAAAAATTTCAGCTCTTGATTCGCTATAATTATGGAGATACACTCTGTGGAAGATAGGGTTTGTGACCAGTCCTGAAGCTAGTCAATAAACATGTGTTCCAGGTAAAACAATAATAACTTCTTCATAGAGACTCCAAATGATGTGGGACAAATTTAATTGGAAAGAGTATGGAATTTAATTTATTTTGTGTGAGTTTCAGAATAGGACGTTAAATATTGAGTGTGGGGCATTATGTGCAAGTTCACTCTCCTGAATAGACCATAATTGAATAAAGTATACCATTCCTTCTATAACTTCTTTTTTAGGAGGATTCAAGGAGTGAAAATTGGAGGAGTTTCAGAGAATACATTGAGTAATGTTATCTACAGGATTAGAGTAATCCAAGAATTGAATAATTACATAAATTGAAGAAGTATCACGAAGCATTATCAGGTTCTATGTGATGATTGGTTGATGGTGATGATTTAATGTAGATTTTTATTATCTCTCATATATTCTTAGGTGGAAGGAAGGGGCAAGAATGGAGAGTCCAACTCTCTCTTGATATTGGAGGATTGTATCTTCCTCTTGGAGGTTTATCCCTCCCTTTCCATTTGGAAGTTGTATCTACCTCTGGAAGTCATTACTTCCCTTGAACAATAACTATTGATTATTTCTCTTATATTGTGCATGATATATTGTGGTGTATTGGTGTAACTCTTATACTATTGTTCATTGCTCATTGGATATAATTGAATGGTTTAAGTATAAGTTGAAAAAATGTTTTAAATTATCTTTGATACTGATTCACCCCCCTCTCAGTATCAACACCACTCTTCCTCCTAGTCATTGATTATCAAATTCACATCTTTTGGTATCAACCTATAGTTGGTGAGTAACCATTTCCTTGATGGATCCTTCTTAGCATGTATGTACATATGTTGCATGTTGGCTCTAAATTAGGAAATATCTATGTTTCTACTGCTTCTTCGGAAATGCATGGTAGTTGCGCAACTTAATAGGTGATCATCTCCCAGTAGGTAAAAAAATATGATGTTATTTTTATTATCTCTTTTTTTAATTGTTGAATTCCATAAATTGGTATATCTCACATCCATAATGTTACTACTTGGATTTAGAACGCACTGGTAATACCCGGGTTCTTTCCACCTGACCAATGTGATAAGAATAAGAAACCAAGAATAATGAAATTCAGTTCCCTTCTCATGGGCCTTCGTGCAATCCTTTAAAAAAATGTTAACAAAAAGGTATCCCAGTTCATCTGAACTCCTTCTATACACTTCTCTGCAGCCGCAATGCCGGAAGTCATTACTTCATCTTTGTGACATTTCCACAACAGTTTGTAGTCCAATACCTGCATTTAAAACCTCACATTCTTATCATTTATGTTTCTAACATTCTATCCCCTCTTTCCCCTGGATGTGTCAAATTTATCTTTCATTGTTTCAGAGAGGGATCTCTCTCCCATCTTGAGGAACAAGAGCCTTGGGTCTTCCCCTACTTTGGGAAATCCTGTAATTTGTGAAATCAATGTAGTATCAATTGATACTGGGGGATCAAGCTAGAGTGTTCTCCCATGAATGCATCTTAATAATTCATTTACACATGTGTTGATCTCTGTACTCTACCTGAAATGTGGAATGTTAAATAAGTTCAATATTCCTGCCTTTTGCAACCTTAAATCCCAGTCCTATGGCTCAACCTGGATTGCTCCCATCCCTAGGACAGTCCTTATGCACAAATATTGATCCTTGTCAAACTCAAGAAATTTATGTGTATCCATGATATAATGGTCCATAAAATTGATGTTGGAAATCTTCCCTAGCATGTCTTTGAACCTACTTACACCAGTCAAAACAAGTGCTATTAGCACTAAGTACTTTTCATTGATTGGTATATTTATCTAGGGTGCATTATTCACCCTTGGTGGTAATTAGTCTCTATGAAAATATGTTGGTGTCATTGAAGGATAAACTCCAGCTACCTCCTCAACCTCTGGTGATACTTCTTTTTGTTTCTCTTATTTTCTCACCATTGTAGATGGTCCTCCAACTCTCAGTGGTGCCATTTGTTTTCTATGACTGGTTCCTGGACTTAGCTCTATGCCTCTTGGTAGGTTGTTGTAGCTTGGTTATGATCGCTCGACTCTATCCTCCAATTCACTCTAGTTCACTATGTTTCTCCAGCTCACATGTAACAATGGTTTAGACTTAATGAACTCCTGAGATTTTTGTTCTTTCAAGAAAAATGTACCTGTCTCAAATTGCCTTAACTATCTTGTACAATCTGTTACCTTAGTTGATGAGTTTTTTAACTATATGTTTCTTTTATTACTAAATCGATCATTTGATTTATCCCACTTGTTTTCAATCTGTCGTGATTTCCAATGGATTTTCCCATTTCAGATTTATACGACACTTTTATGACCTGTCACTCCCGTTGTGTAACCATCATTTCCATGATTTAATGATTTTAATGGTATTTCCATTTCCTAATTGTCTCATCTTTGAGTTTGGTGCAATTTTATGTTCATGTGTGATGATGATTATCTTTGCGCACCTTCTTAGTATTTGAACTCTCTTTTTTTTTTCATGGTACAACTACTATAATGCATGTGTTCCGATGCAGCCCAAATTACTACATAGCTTTTCATCCATCTATATATATTTTCAGCTGACTCCCATTCACCATTCCTTCCAAGGGATCTCCATTTAATATTTTTAACCACACCACACCTGTATCTTTTAGTTGTTGAATCACATAGGGTCCTAACTAGTGCATTTGAAATTTCCCTGGATGTTGTATATACTTGTTGTCATAGTGTAGTACAAAATATCCAACTTGAAACTTCTTTTGTTTAATGTGTCTATCATGCCAGACCTTCTCTCTAGATTTATGGACCTGCTGGTGGAATCCTGCAACAAATCAATCCTCCTCAAGTTGTACTAATTGTGTCAACATCTCCTCTATTGCACCAGAATCTATAGCTATGTAATTGCTGCAATGCGCAAGCTAAGAAAAATAAACTCCATTGGAATTACTACTTCTTTCCCATAGACTAACCTGAAAGGGGTCTGACCTATCAAATTCTTGCTTGTAGTATTGTAAGCCCATAATACTACAGGAACTCTTAAGCCCCAATTGTCTCTCCCTATATTACAGATCTTTGTCAGAGAATTCTCCAATATCTTATTAAAAGATTCCACAATTCCATTGGCACGAGGGTGATATGGGGTACTCTTTTGGTGATGAATCTGGAACTTCTCATTCAATGCTACAATTGTCTTTTTTAGAAAGTGTGTCCCTTGAACATTGAGTAATATGCATGGATATCCAAACCTTGTGACTATACTTTCGAACAGAAACCGCGTAGTATTTTTTGCCATATAGTCTGTAACTGGGGATGCTTCCACCCATCTTGTTAAATACTTAGTTGTGGTAATGATATACCTTTCCCCTGATCTTCTTTCTTGTGGGTTGATTGGCCCCACAAATTATATGGCCAACTTCTCAAATTCTTGCATTGTAACTTGTGGATTCAAAGGCATTTCATCCCTCCAAGATGGTTTTCCCACTCATTGGTATACATCACATGATTGGCAGTATTCCTTTGCATCCTTTTTAAGTGTCATCTACCAAAGTCATGTGCACAAAATATTATGTCCAGCTAATCACCCTACGTAATGTCTTCCAACAATTCCATTATGCGCTTCTTCGAGTATTAACATCCTTTTGTGCTCCAGCACATAACATCTCAATATTCCATCTACACCCATCTTGTATAAATTCCTTGCATTCAACTCATAATCTAATGATTTCACTACCAGTTATTTATTCTGCGCTACAGTCATCTTGGATGGAACCATGCCTATGTTGATAAAGTGTACGATGTTCAAGAAATAATAATCCACCATCCTTATTGCAATTAACTATGCTTATGGGAAGTTGTTATCTAAATTTTCCGCATCTTCTCCTGAAAATATGTGTGATAGATGATCTAGTCCTGCTTTCAGCTTCCCTGGTTTCACTATGAATTCAAAGTTGCATTCCTGAAATAATAAAATCCATATGCATATTATCCCCCCCAACACTGGCTTGTTTACTAAGTATTTTAATGTAGAATGATCTATATACATCTTAAAGTGAGACCCCAATACATAATTCTTGAATTTCTATAATGCGTAGACCATCACCAATCCTTCTGATTCTACGGTTGTGTAGTTATTCTCTATTATAGACAGCTTCTTTCATGCAAAATAAATTGGTTGATGTATGTCTCCTTCCACTGGCTGAGATGGAACTTCTCCCAATGCTATGGATGATGCATCAAAGTGTACATGAAACGCCTTGTTCCAATACAAAAAAAATTAAAATCGACACAGTCACCAACTTCTGTTTCAGGGTGTTCAACCCCTTCTGACAGTCTTCATTGCATTGAAACTTCAATTCCTTCTTTAGTAACTTATCCAATGGTGTTGTGATCTGTGCATATCCCTTGATGAATTTCCTATAATAATCTATATGAACCAACATTTCCCTCAGTTCTTTGATTGATGTAGGTGGTTATAACTCCAAAATGACTACAATATTAGCGGGTTATACCAATAGTCCCTATTTTCACACTACATGTCTTAACAAAATTCCAAATGGTGCACAAAAAATGCACTTCTTCAAGTTCAGCGAAATATGACACTGACTGCAGCGATCCAACATAAGTATAAGGACTTTTGTATGATCCTTCAGTAAACTGAACATTGTCCAATCATCTAAGTAGACTTCTAGAAACTTATGGATGAACTCCTTGAATGTTGCAACTACTACCCTGGAAGACACCACAGGGGCATTCTTCAATCCAAAGGGAATAACCGTGTACTGATAACTTTCCCATTCCATCGCAAAAGTGGTCTTGTGTCAATCCTCTTATGTGATTTGTATGTGATGGTACCCAGAGAATCTATCTGTAAAAGAGTAAATTTCTTGACCTCCCATGTTCTCTAGTACCTCATCTGTGAATAATGTTGGAAATGGGTCATGTAAGCATGCATCATTTAACTTCCTGAGATCTACACGAATATTGATTTCACCTGTATTCTTTTCATTCACCACCATCAAACCGATCCACTCAGATTATTTGACCAGTTCAATGATTCTTACATCAAACATCCTATCTATTTCATATTTTACCTTCTCCTTATACCATGGATTGAGCCTGTAAGGCCTCTGGCGCACAGGCTTAGATCATAGTTTTAGTTGGATCTTCAACTCGCCTAAGTATCCTTGTATTCCCTTCATCTTTGAAAAAATCATTGGAAATAAGTCCCAGTATTCTCGCAGTAAGTCTACAATCTTGTCAATTATCTCTTCATTCCAATAGTCCCCTATCTGCGTGAACTTGGGATTCATTGTCATCGCAATGTTTACCTTTCGTGTTTTTATCGGTTGGGTATATGCAGTGGATTTGAGCTCTAGTCCTTCTATGGCTCATTCTCCTTCTGTCTCATATAGATCTACATTCCTAGGATCCTCCTCATCATACTCTTCTTTGGCTACATTATAGCATTCTAGTAGCTTACGGACAATCATCTTGTTTTTGTGCTCGTTGCATACTAGTGTCACCTCCATCATCTCTTCTTCTCAGAATATCTTTGTTCAAATCTCCTATAGTGTTGCATCTATGGATGGAGATTCATGTTCAAATGTCAACGTGATATTGAACCTCTCAATCAGTTCTTCCAATCTTGCTATCTCCCTGTGCAGTTCCAACTCTAAGTATCATTTCTTTGAAATTGTGTCTAGAGTGAGTATAAATATGTGTGTCCACTCTGCCTCTGGTACTAAACCCCACAAATCCCTGCATTGTTCCACATGACCTTCTAGGTCACTCTCCCTTGTATATTTTTTTTCAATGTTTTCTCTATCAATGCCAAACCTTATTTTCATTACTCTGTTGCATTGGAGCCAGTCCTCCATTCCCTCTCTATGTGTAGCCCACCATCTAGTTGGAGTCACTTTTAGTACCACATCCATTGCTAACATCCTTTTTTGTTTAGGTACCTACAACTCAAATGTTTTTACAAACATACTTATATCAGATAATCCATCATACCTGGGCAGGTTACATTGCTCTATTCCAATTCAATGCACAGATCGAGTCATGTGCACATGTCATCTAGTTGACACTTCATGCATTCTCTATTGCCATTTCTATAGACCTACTTCAGAATATGACGCACATGAACTGACACTTCACCAACTCTCGAGTTGACATAATCCTACATACACACAGTCATGTTACATGTATTGTCAATGTCAATTTGTCTTGTTGGTTCTATGTATCTTTGTCCTTATGATGGTTCTAAGGGTTTCATAACCTTCAAATCACCTGCTTCAAATATCATCTCGCTCCTCTTCAAGTTGATGATTGCTTAGTTATCAAAATCCCATTCCAGTCCCATCAGTGTTGGATATGGTTGACTTCCATCCACAATCTCAATAACTTCAAATTATTCCACATTGCACACCCTGTCTATGTTCACAAGTACTCCTGTCAATCAACCAATAGGAACTATTTTTTGTTGATTTACTAATATGAGTTGAACAGGAGACCATAGAAACTTGGGTTTACCCATCAATTCCCATGTCTTCTTACGTAACACATTCGCATCAGAACTCGATTCCAAAATAATATTATCTACATCATACTCTCTAATCTGTGCATTGAATCAAAATTCTTCATTGGTTCACTTATTTTGTAGTACTTATTTTACCATCCTTTTTGCGGCTAGAGTTTCCCTTCCTCTTGTGTAGTGATCAATCATATCGTATAATGTACACAACACGGCCTCATCTTTGATTATCTCTACACAATTTCTCAAGAATTATGTTACTGTACTAACCTTCCCCGTTGGATTTTTTTACATTGTGTGATCTTGTTCACAATGTTTCATGGATTTTGATGCTCCCCAATCTGTTTCGAGTGCTTCTTTCCTTGCCCTCTCATATGTCTCATTTTCTTGTTGAGGATCAAAGGTTGGTATGGGACCTGCTGACTTTCTTACCCATTGTTCCATCTTATTTCCTTCATTTTTCCTATTAGTCCCTTTTCTATCTCCTCAACGTGTAACCACAACTACTCTGGGCCCTTCATTGCATCTTTCAGCTAATATCATCTACACATTCTAATTCTAATTCAGGTTCTTGTTTCCTCTAGCCTGTCATTTCGCAACTAGTTGGGGAAAGTCTTTTATTGAATGATCTAGTGCTCTGCAATATGTGCACACCATGCATGTATTATAGCAATCATGGTCCAAGTTTTGAGGTTGATTACAATTGTAATATATAATTGGTCCTCTTCCTCCTCTTCCAAAATTCCCTCTACCTCGGCCTCAACCAAATTTTCCTCTATTCCCCTTATTGAAACCTCTTTGATTGTTGTACTATGGACTCCCCACTTATTCCACAACATGTTATTCCTGGATCCTATAAATATTGGATGTGCACTCCCGCATCAAGTCGAACGTGCAACAATCCTTCTCCTCGTGCCCTAAAGATTTGCAAAAATTGCAAAACAAGTTCTTTAGCATACTCTGGTACTTTTGTAGTAGTGGAAACTTTGTGGGGTTATGGCCCCATTTATTAGATATCTTGCATTATCCTCCTTCCGGCAATGTATTTGGTGCTCTCGTGGCCAAATATTGCATGAATGTTGGGAATTCATCCTTATGATGGCCTTTAGTCCTACATTTTGTACTACATACTTGCTCATGTTTCTCCTTTCCGTTTGTTAGTTCTTCCAATTGAATTGTCAATGCATCCAACTATGTCTAAACTTGTTTCATTCTGCCATTGTCTCTCACTGGAGATGACACTAGTTTCATCACAATATATAGTGCCTCAAGTTGTGATGCAACCTTTTGCTGGATCAATGGTCTGTGAATGTATGGTAGAATCCCTACAATAAACAATTCTTGTTTTTGTTGATCTGGGATCTGGAAATTTAATCTACCCATCACATCCTTAAATCTATGATTGAATTCCCATACTGACTATGTTTGTACTTGTTTGATCTCCTTCAATTATGTGATATACTGCGACTTCGATTTTGGCTTCTTGAACTCCTTCAACAATGCTTTCTTAATCTCTATTAATTTCCTAGCATGTCTTATAGGCATGGTTGTTTTTAACTTCATATACCATACTAATGCACGACCTTTGAATGTTGTCACTAATTGTGCAATATTCACAACTTCATCCTGTATGTTCTTTGCAACCCAAATCATATCACACATGAACAAGTGTTGTTCTAGGTCCTCTGACACAATTCCTTGGAACTCTAGAAGTGTAAGAGTATAATCCACCCCGACCATGTTGTTCGATGTAGTTCCTCCTCTTGGTGATGTTGGTTGACTCTGATTCTGACTCTTCACACTACTCCCACTATTTTGACTGCTACTACTCTGTCCTCCTTTTCTAACAATGGTTTTTGACAAATATACAAACATTACTTCTTATTGTGGTGACACACATGGGGTCGCGAACTCAATGCGGGATTCTATCTGGGTAGTACTTTCTAGTTCTTCTACTATTGGAATGGATTGAAACTCCTCTTCTTCTCCCCCTAGGTATGGTACCTCCATGATTCAGATTATCATGAAAGGTTGTCTCCCCTCTATCTCATTGCATGACTCTCTTCTCTCATCCTCAATCTTTTTCCTCTTGTACCTCCTCCCTCTACGCACCTCTCCAAAATTGTATCATTCCTCTAGCATATCTTTGTATTGCATCCTTAATCCTTCCATGCCTCTTTCATTGCTTATGTCCTTCTCTCAAATGATCCTCCTGTCGTTCCCCAATTCCCTTATGTGTGTAGACCCCTTAGAAATCGGATTGCATCACCATCACATGTTTTTCACACAATATCATATGTATTCATGTAATTAATGATTTTAAGAACCTCCCTCGTAGACCTATTAAAAATTCCCTTTCTGATACATTATATGATTGAATACAATCTACGAAAAACTTCGTAACATAACCACCTAGTACGTTATCCAACCAAAAATCAATTGCTCAAGTAGTTGGGTTACTTACAGAATTTAGTTGTATTACTAATTCAGGAGTCATGTTTCCTGGAATTGTGGCACCAAACCTTCCAGTTTTCTCCACCGATATTTCTAGCCACTCTATCAGAATAACAAAAAATTCACCAAAGAAAATTTCATGCAAATTTGTGAACACATACTTTTGCAGCCATTACTTGTCACTCATCTCGGGTTTAATTTTCTCTTAACATATCATATGAATTATCATTCATTCCTTTCCAACCATTTTGATATCTCCTTCTTAGTCTGCCTCCAAAACATCCCCTTAATTGTAAAGTCTCGGTTCTGGCAATGAAACCATTTGTTGGAGCTATTCTATGCACAGATTGCAAGACCCAAGGATCGGGTTATCTAAGACCAACAAAACTCACTAGATGTCGGCCCTTTCGACATCACCTGCTTGCACAAATGAATTCTCACTCGAGGTATCTATGGGGGCTCCAAGAAATAGGCTTCTGTAGTGGTAGGGGAATGGGAGGAAAACATTTGGTTCATTCTTCCTTAGTGTGTTATGCGCATAATTGTGTTATGTCCCATGATTCTAATTATTATACTTATCATATTCTAGTTTACTGTATATATTTATTATTGTCAAAATCATGAATCATTGTACCATTCTTGATTATCATATGAAGTTATTCTATGATGCATGCAAATAGTATTCATAATAAAACATAGAACCATAGACAACACAAGATACCGTAACATATCTCTATCATTTCTTTATTCCTCCTTCTCAACCCTCGATTGTTACATTCAATAGAAATGGACTCAGTATCAATTAAATTTCAACTTAAACTAATCTATCATAATCAAACTTCATCAGAATAATACCTAGATGAACCAACCAACTGAACCCAAAAAGACGATAAAAATTATGATGAACCAACCAACCCCTAATTCCCCAACCCATTACATATTTATATCAAAATCTATGGAAAATAAAATCTAATCTATTCATCCCAAAAATATCCCATTACAATGCATGGTCGGCTCGGTTAACTGTTTGTTTGACGCCTTTCTTTTTCTTTTCAGTCTTATGTCGATTTTCTGTTGTTCTTCTATTTCTAGCATGTCAGGTTGTCATTCTCCTGTCATGCTTTATTTACTTGCTTTATTCTTTGATCTTTATTCTTTGAGTTGTGTGCTTTCTTCCTTTTGTGCAATTTCCTCCTTCTGCGCACATTCCTTATACTTGGGATTTTTCCTCAAAACTACAAAAAATGCTTTTAATACTTCCTTTCCAACAAGCACTGACTCCTTTCTTGAAGGAAACAAGTGAGTACTCGCTCATTTTCTAAGAAAGAGGTGCAATGCATTGAAAGGAGGGATTTTTGTAGAGTTGTAGATGGATTTAGTTATCCAAAATCAAGTGTGGAATTCCTTTAGGCTAATAAGGTGCATCTTATCTATATGAGATGTCTAAAAATTATATAACAAAAATAATGGAAGAAGGTTCATATTCAAGAGAACTCAAGTGAGTCTATAAAAGAGAGATCAAGTGAGCCTATTCAAAATAAGGCTAGATTGGAGGATTTGATGGCACATATCGAGGCTAAAGAAAATAAAAATATATTGAAGACCACTTCTTATTCTAATATAACAATCATTGAAGATGAAGTGGATGAGGCCACATCATTTCTGAAATAAAATTTCAAGAGGAAAGTTTCAATAGGGCCCATGATGATGGTCAAACATGTCCCAACAACTTCTAAATTAGAAGCTATTATGAAATAGGTTATAGCCATAGAAGGAACTTTTTGAAATCAAAATGGAAGAAAGTTTGATAGGAATTGATCCAAACATATTCTCTTAAATGACTATGGCTAAGAAGCAGTCATAAAAATTTAGGAAATAATAGTTTTCTTAGACTTTTCCTAAAGGACCAAGAGTTCCAAGGTTTTAATTGCAATTGATTATACTAAATGAGAGTTTGACATAGTAGTATTGAAACATAATATAGTTAAGAATAAATATGATATCAAATGTCATGAGTATGATACTACTAAGATTTGATTTGACTTTGTTGGACAGTTGGTTGTCATTGATGTCAACTCCTAGAGAATTTGAGATACCCCATAGTTGTGGTCGAGATTGATGGTGAGTTACTTGTCATTGATGTCAACAAGAGTGGTCGATGTCAGCAAATGTGATGGGTGAATTTGATGAAGTCTACACGAATCCCTAGAGGTGTGGTCATGATACCTAAATTTATTTGAGGCATAAGGACATGAAGAGCAATGAAAATGAAAGTAACACACTCATAGATCGATATTCCTCATTGTGCCATTTTTTTATGATAGGTTGTATGACACATGGTTCCTCATGGTTAGGGAGATATGCCCTCATGAAGTTGGAAGACATGAATAGTGGTCAAGAAGTCCTTAATTGGTTACAAGTCATTAATGAAGGGTAAAGTGGTTGCAAAGGGAAATTTCAAGAATCCCTAGGATTAAGGAGAGAAGATACCTAGAAAAAGTATAAATACACCTCAAGGGGTCATTCACAAGTACATTCACTGACTTATTCTATTGAACATCTTCTAGTGAACTAGTGATCTATTGGAAAGTTTTGCAATGATGAAATATGAGCTAGCAATAAGTGATAACTGTGGGAGTTTCGGGGTTGCATAGGAGAGTGAACATTTCTGAGGAAACCCTAATTTAGTTAACCCCCATGGGTCAGACTACTAGTGTCCCTCGAGGCACCCCTGCGGGTTTCCTAGGATCCATCACACGAGGCTATGCATGACAGGAAGTCTTTATCCTGTGAGGACAAGAAATAAGTTGAGGAGAGATGCTTGTGTCAAGTTGTTGATGCCCAGGTTGGTTTATTTTTCCAATATCTGATACATCAAGTCAACTATAGGTTACAAGTATGTTTATGTGTTTTTTTTAGGGATACATGATGATAATGTCATGGTGCATACTTGAGGCATGCTTGGTATATTGTTGAGGCATTGACACATGGTTGAAGCACATCTTAGATGCATGGTGTTTGCACTTTAATGAGGTACAATTATGGATGTTTTTGATACTTGGTTGAATTTCACACTTGTTATATGGTAGAACATGTATGAGATACATGTCTTGGTGATGTAGGTACATGTTAGTACTCCTTAGTGATGCTATGGTACATTTATTAGCAACACATCTTAATTATTTTGGTATCTTGGTATTGAGGCTATCTTGGTTATTCTTGAGGAACATCATTGATGATATCCTATGATATGATACAATGTTGATGCATGGGTTGGTACAGGTGTTGGTGCATTGTTGATGCATGATATCGTACATGTGTTGGTGCATTGTTGATGCACATTTTGGTACAAGTGTTGGTGCATTTTTGATGCACGGTATGGTACAGGATTTGGTGAATGATTGATGCATGGTTGATACAGGTTGATGTACATTGTTGATGTACATGATTTGGTGATGGTATCCATATGATAGGATATGGTTTTGTTGGTGTTGAGTATCAAAAGTGGTGATGGGTTGATGATGGTATATCAGTGATAATGACAGTGGTGAGTTAATGTGATAGATTGATGTGACAGGTTGGATACAATGACAATTTGGCAGGTTACAGGTTGATGTGAAAGTGAAAATGATAGTGGCAATTACAGTGATAGTGATTGTGGTAGTGACAATTTTTTCTACAATTATATTTCAGGGCGGCAGTACGAGGCAAGGAAAGGGGGTAGTAGCCTCCTTCTGGTTAGTGTCAAAGTACGCAGGGAGTTGGAGCTTCCTTTAGGTTGGATCTTGAGGATCAGGGGGTTGTAGCTTCCTTCAGGTTGTAGCCTCCTTACAGTTGTAACTAGATAATTGGGAAGTTGGGGCTTCCAATGAGTGTATTCTTTGATATATATAAGAAATAATTCCATGGTTTTCTACCATTTTGGTTTCCACGTAAACTCTGGTGTATTTTGTATTTGATGTGATGATGTTGATGTGATGTTGTTTATGTTTATATGCTCATGATTTATTGAATGCAATCAGAGATGATACATTGGAGATATATTGTTGATAAGATTGAAGTTTATTTATTGTGGTTAAAAGTGGTAAAAGTGTTAATNATAATGGATACAAAGTTAATGGAATAGTGTGGTTTGATGGTCATGATGGTCTGAAGTATGAGATGTGGAACAATAAAATGAAAACATTTTTAGGAGCATAGGGGTATGATGTTTGGTACTCAGTTGTTACAAGATACACTAGTCCAAAGAAACCAAAGACTTCAGCCAACAAAGAATTGAAAAGAAACAACAAAATGGAAATGGATTTCATCTTGGAAGGATTATGTGATTCAGTAAGAGAGAGAGTGGGACAATGTTCATCAACTAAATAACTATGGGATAAGATACATAATATCTATTCCAAGGAATATCCCATCACATAGTCATATCATATTAAATAAAGTGTAGAACAAGAAGAAAGATGTTCACCATGTCAAACAGATTCAAAAGAAGAAGATTGTGAATAAGGCATAGTAGATATTGAAGCAGAATTAATTAGTGATTTAGATGAGTTGTCTAAAGAAAGGAAGAACAAATAATCTCTTGAGGAACAATTAGTCAAGAATAATTATCAAGAAAGTTCTAAAGAAGCTCAATATGTCATCATGAATCTAAAATATCAGCTAGAATAAGATAAAAGGATTGAAGAAACTTACAATATTCATATGGAAGAGAAGCAGTGTTTGGGAGCCGAAATAGTAGCACAAAGAAAGGAAGCAGATAAGAGAGAGAATATTTTGACAGATCATCTCAAGGAAAGATATGACAATTTAAACTAGTGTGAAGTTGAATTTAGTCAACAAGAAAAGGGACTTGAAGAAGAAATCATCTCCTTGAATATCCAACTTGAAGAAGCAAATAGAACGAAAGAATTCATGAAGATTGAGATGATAAAGAAAGAAGAAGAGGTTGAGAATCTTGAAAAATAAGTTGTCACATTGAGAGCTAAAATTGTCAAACTCGGCAAGAATGTTGAAGAGAAAGAAACATCCACATCATCAGTAAAGAATGTTTTAAAAGAAGCAGTCTAGGTTGCTAGAAAGAAAGAATGAAGAGAAGGGAAAGAGTTATGCAGAAGTACTCAAAGGAAGGAATCATGTTCATCAAGAATCAAAGAAGAATGAGTATAATAGAGATACATATTCAACAAGACCTTCCACATTCAAGAAGAAAAGAAGATTCAATCATAATGAAGGGATCAAAAAAAGAGAATATCATGATCATCCAAGGCAGAAATTCAGAAGGACTACACTAAAAATAAGATCATTCACTCCCAGGTATGTAAATTTCTTTTATGGGCATTATTTTAATTATACTAACTTTGGACATAAAGTTGGATATTGCATGGATTATGGAAGAAATGTTCAAGAAGGAAATGCTTATGTGTCTCCGAACAACACTAAGTGTTACAAATTCCACAATTATTGTCGCATAGCTTGTGATTGTAAAAAATCCATGGATACTTCTATTAAAGAGAACATTGATATTAGATATAATGAAGTTTGGAAAAGAAAACAAGAACAGGTAAAAGAAGAGAAGATGAATGAAGGACACCCAAAATTCATACTCTCAGTATTGACAATAGTACGAGATCAAGAAAAATCTACAGGTAAAAAGGAAGATGTCAGATACAAGAAGATTTGGAGAAGAAATGGAAAACAAGAAGAACATGTGAATAAAGAACATGTCCCATAGATCGCAGGATTTACAGTAGTACAAGAAAGGAAAGAAGAGCAAGTGAATAAAGAACATTTACAAGAGATTGTACTTTCAGGAATTGTAGTACAAGATCATAAAGAATCCATAGGAAAAGAGGAAGAAGTACGAGTTCATAGAGATGATGAATCTACAGATGAAGAGGAAGATTACTTTGCATTAGGGTGGATTCCTCCATTTTTCTGAGTCGTCCGTCTTGGAGACTCCCAGTACATATGAATATTGAATAGGAGGAGTCAATGCAGTAGCTACTACAAATCAAAGAATCATCCTTAGAGAAATTTGAATTATTTTCAGAGATAGATTCAGAGAAGTCAGATAGCAGAAGTACAGAATGACAGATTGATCAATTGAGAAGTAGTGTTCCCATGTAGATATTAGAGGAATATCATTGACACACTTTCCAGGAAGAGATATATTCATTATAGGTTCAAGGATGTATTCCATATCAGTGGACATATTAGATTCAGTTTGAGAAACATGAATATGTGATGATCAGTTACAGCAAGGAACCATTCATGATAGTACAATGATAGATGGGTTAGCATTGTGGAAAGTTGAGCAGCAGAGTTATGGACAGTTTATGACACATGTACAAAGATGTATTTATGAGATCATTGGAAGGTATAGACAGATATATGACAGGTCATATTTACAATTTGTATCAATGGAATTAGTTGGTTACAAGAAGACAAGCAGTAGAAATCATAGTAGAATGGGGAAAGAGAAACTTTCAACAGAAGCTATATCATCAAAGGGACATTGTTGAATAGTATGGTCATTAATGTCTAAACAGTGAACATGACAGGTCATTTGAAGTCAAGAAATTTTGAATGATTTTTATATATCTTAGAGAACTACAAGAGGAAGAACTAATGGACAATGAGCAACACTGGAAGAGAGGAAAGGAAACATACATAGGAAGTCCCATATTTTTCTATATCTTGCAGAGAAGTCAAAGGAAGATAAATCATCAAATAAAGAGATCTAGAAAGGAATATCAGTAGCATCCAGATAGGGGGATACATATTGACAGGGGGAGTTATAATTTTTTCCCATGATGTCAAAGAGAGATAAAGAGAAAGATAAAAAAGACTCAAGCACATGAATTCAAAGAAGGGTTATCCAAAGAAGGTATACTATCAAGGGGATTCACTCTTTTCTATCAAAAGAGAAGAGGAACTTGGAAAAAAACATGAGGAGAGAAACATGTGAAGAGAAAGAACAGAAGCATGAGGTGGGGGAGCATCCCCAAGGAGAGATACCGTTTTCCAATGATGTCAAATGGGGAGATAAAGAAACATTGATGAGGAGTGATAGTCACAGGGAGGAGCATGAGTACTAGACTATGATTGTTTTCATCAATGTTGGTGTTGCCATCAATTCCAAAGGGGGAGATTTTTGGACAGTTGGTTGTCATTGATGTCAACCCTTAGAGCGTTTGAGATATACAAAAGTTGTGGTCGAAGTTGATGGCGAGTTACTTGTCGTTGATGTCAACAAGAGTGGTTTACGTCAACAGATGTGATACATGCATTTGATGAAGTCTACACAAATCCCCAGAGGTGTGGTCATGAGGCTCAAAGATTTTTGAGGAATAAGAACATGAATGACAATGCAAATGAAGGTAACACACTCATAGATGGATAATCCTCATTGTTTCATTTCTAGTGATAGGTGGTATGCCACATGATTTCTCAGGGTTAGGGTGATATTCCCTCATGAAGTTGGAAGCCCCGAAGAATGGTCAAGAAGTCCCTAACTAGTTACAAGTCATTAATGAAAGGGTAAAGTGGTTGCAACGGGAAATTTCAAGAATCCATAAGATTAAGGAGATAAGTTACCCAAAAAAATTATAAATACACCTCAAGGATTCATTCACAAGTACATTCACTCACTTATTCTATTGAACATATTCTAGTGAACTATTGATCTATTGGAAAGTTTCTTGATCGAGAAATATGAGGTAGTGACAACTGAGAAGTGTGAGAGTTTCAAGGTTGCAAAGGAGAGTGAAGATTTATGAGGAAACCCTAGTTTAGTTTACCCTTGCAGGTTAGACTAGTAGTGTCCCATGAGGCACCCCTGCCAATTTCCTAGGAATCATCATGTGAGGCCCTGCATGACACAAAGTCTTTGTCCTGCGAAGACAAGATAGAAGTGGAGAAGAGATGCTTTTTCCAGGTTGTTGATGCCCAGGTTGGTTTATTTTTCTGATCTCTGATACAATAGGTCAACTACAAGTTATAGGTATGTTTATGTGTTTTTTTTTAGGCGTGCATGTTGATAATGCCATGGTGCATACTTGAGGCATGGCATGGTACAATTTTTAGTGCATGATTGATGCATGGTTGATACAGGTTGATGTACATGATTTGGTGATGTTATCCATATGAGAGGATCTGGTTTTGTTGATGTTGAGTATCAACCGTGTTGATAGGTTGATGATGGTATGCCATTGACAATGACAATGGTGAGTTAATGTGACATATTGATGTGATAGGTTGGATATAGTGACAAGTTTACAGGTTATAGGTTGATGTGACAAAGACAGTGACAGTGACAATGGCAATGATTGTGGTAGTGACAATTTGTTCTACACTTATATTTCAGGGAGGCAGGATGGGGAAAGGAAAAGGGGTCATATCCTCCTTTGGGTTGGTGTCAGATAACACAAGGAGTTGGAGCTTCCTTCAGGTTGGATCCTGAGAATCACAGGGTTGTATCCTCCTTCTAGTTGGAGCCTGAGAATTAGGGGGTTATAGCCTCCTTCTGGTTGGAGCCATAGAATTAAGGGATTTGTATATTCCTTCATGTTGGAGCCTGTAAATAGGGGGTTGTATCTTCCTTCGATTTGCAGCTAGAGAATCGGGAATTCAGTGCTTCCAATGAATGTATTCTTTGATATATATAAGAAAGAGTTCCATGGTTTTCTCCCATTTGGGTTTCCACGTAAAATTTGGTGTATTGTGTATTTTATGTAATGATGTTGATGTGATGTTGCTAATGTTTATATGCTCATGATATATTGAATGCAATCATAGATGATACATTGATGATATATTGTTGATAATATTGAAGTTTATTTATTGTGGTTAAAAGTGGTAAAAGTGTTAATATTGATTCACCCCCCTTCTCAATATTCCAATAGATTTGAAGAAAATGCATGTGATCAACATGATAGAATGGCATAGACAAGTTGATAACATGGTATCTACATAATTAATTCAAGCTACTGTAGATGTAGGAAAAGTTCAAAAAATGGTCACCAAGCTAGTTGGTCATCTCAAGCAAGAGAATATCATAAATAAGTATAGATTGGTTAATATATGAGAATAATGGCTTGATGATCAAATACAAAATATGAGGATATTTTCAAAGCATTAATAAAAGAAAAAGATTCAAAAATGAAAAAATTGAAGTCAAAGTTGAAAATATCATATGTTGACCACATACAAACAAAAGAGCTACTAGTTTCTCATGAATAAAATGAAGAATTGATGGCTTAGATTTCCATGTTGAAACACCAAAACTATTGTTTGGGCCTCAGAATTGATAAATTAAAATAAGAGAATGAAGAAAAAGAAGCATAAATGAATGTAAATATCCAACGTTTGTCAATCAAAATAGTGGAGCTAACAAAAGAAAATGATAATCATGATGAGGTTACTCAGTATGAAGCATCACTAAAGAAAAATATTTCTAGACTCTAAAGTAAAATTTTGATTCTAGAAGTTGGATTGAAGGAAAAGTTGTTGAATTAAGTTATTCTATGCAATAAAAAGAGGTAATGATGAAAAGTCTACAAGATCAATTCTCTATGAAATATCAAAAGATTGTTGAAAAAAAACAAACAATAGGAAAATTAAGGAAATACCATAATGATTAGGAAGAATGTATTTAACTAGTGAAAAGAATATGTTATGGGACCAAATAATTACTATAATGAACTATTTTAAGCCTTACTTTGAAATTTTTTTAGTAAAATGAGACCTTGATGTAGCATGTTCAAATTGAAATAAATCAACCTTTGGACGAATATTATGAAGACAGATCAAGTGATCGATGATGTGATTAACTTCTTAAATAGTAAAATTAATATTAAAATTAACAATAGGAAAATTAAGGAAATACCATAATGATTAGGAATAATGTATTTAACTAGTGAAAAGAATATGTTATGGGACCAAATAATTACTATAATGAACTATTTTAAGCCTTACTTTGAAATTTTTTAGTAAAATGAGACCTTGATGTAGCATGTCCAAATTGAAATAAATCAACCTTTGGACGAATATTATGAAGACAGATCAAGTGATCGATGATGTGATTAACTTCTTAAATAGTAAAATTAATATTAAAATTAACAATAGGAAAATTAAGGAAATACCATAATGATTAGGAAGAATGTATTTAACTAGTGAAAAGAATATGTTATGGGACCAAATAATTACTATAATGAACTATTTTAAGCCTTACTTTGAAATTTTTTAGTAAAATGAGACCTTGATGTAGCATGTCCAAATTGAAATAAATCAACCTTTGGACAAATATTATGAAGACAGATCAAGTGATCGATGATGTGATTAACTTCTTAAATAGTAAAAATTCCTACAAAATTTTATCTTCTTGGAATAAATGCTCAAACAAACACAATACTGAATGTAGGGAGAGTTAACTCCAAGAATTATTTGATATAGATAGCTCAAAATAGATGCAATAGTATTGATTGAGTTATTAAAGTCTTCAAAAATAAGTTTATTCCTCTATAAAAATGGGTTTATCACCTCCATGGACTAATGATTAGAGATTCTATGGCTCAAAAAGTTACACTGAAGGTTTGCTAAATTAAAGGAATCATACAAAGGATTTCAATGATATCACAAAGACTTTAAATGGGCAACATATTGTAGACAAATTTCTTCTTGAGTTTAAATTTATGATCACTATCACTAAGTTATGTCAATCTTATTCTCTAGTGTCTTATGATTTATTTATTGAGTTTGACATGGATTTAAAAAAAAATGGTAGGGTTAATTATCCTATAGGAAATGAGTGGACTCAAATAGCAAGGTTTAAATTCAAAATACCAATGGCTACTTATGACAACTCTAGGTTATCAACAACCAAGAGATGAAAAACCTAAAGTAGGTTGAAGAAGTTAGGAGTGGGATGTTTTCCTTATATATTCCTTTATAAAACATGTGATGGCTACTAAGAAAACCTTAGCTACTGCAAGGCATCTAATCTAGTCATTTTTTATTAAAAGTGGTTATCAAGATCAAGAAATAGTTGGAGGTAGAAGAATATAAAATAAATGGGAAAAGACATCCCAAGGGATCGAAAATTTTTAGGTAAATTCTAGAGTCTTCCAATTGTTTATATCATTTCTAAAGAGGGATGTGTTGAAATTTTATAGAAATAGATCTCACGCAATAGTTCTTGCAGTCCTAAGGATTCACCCCTTGTTTATCAATGTGTTTCCTATAGTTTTTGTTAACTTCTCAAGTTCCAATACACGTTTCTTCAATTATATGCAATCTTGTGAGAAAGATTTATTTTTATCTAGTCACAATAATGAGACATTTTAGACTAGATCTCAATATTGTTATATCGGTTATCTTCATTGTACAAAATTTTGAGTAGTGTTTCTAGTTCAAAATATTTAGTATTGTTATGGGTTTCTATCATAAGTTTATGTAATTATTAAACCATGAATGTTTTCCTAAAATATTTTATAGTGGTATATGATATTTGTTACCCTACTATGTTATATGAAGACAATTTATGCTTTGTAATACAAAATTCTTCTTCCAATTTTAATGAAAATCATATTAACTGCTAGATTTAGTATGTGTTATTGCACAATATGTTTTCACTCAATCAATGTGTATTAAATCTCATCACCCCTCTTTGATATTCGCTTGATTATTTGTTATTTTTGGTATGTATGACCGCCATCCTCATTGATACTGAAAGAAAAGTTTTATCTTTGAATTCTTCTGAATTTGTCACCTTTATTAATCCATATGTTTGTTAGACAAAATAATGGTGCCCAAAGAATCTAAAGAATTCCATGCTTAGATTTGATATTATTTTCATCTTCTCTTTCTCAACTTTCATTTTAATCAAATCTTTAAAATACACAAATTCTAAAGAAAAATATGTCATAGTGAGGGATACCCACTATGGTTAATGAAGTATTTCATAATAGCCTAAAAAGGGGAGGTGTCTAAGCCTCTAGTGGATGGCTTGGTATGATTCCCTAGCTAAAAACATCTCAGGGAACAATATTTGAATTGGTGTCATTGCTAGGAAATGAAGTAGAAAAATTTATCCTCCCTAGGAAAAGACAATGACAAAGTTTCAACTCTTGGTGGTGAACAAGAATAGAAAAATAAGTCAATAGGTTATTTTCATAAATATCTTTGGAAGAATAATTTCACTTAGAAACTCCATTACTTCAAGATAGAAGAACAAAGGAGACATATAATGTCCCATGTGAATCTTAAAGAGACACTAGTATATGAAAATACTAAGAAGATGATTATTGAAGAAAACAAAAGGAGAAAAGAGGGCTCTACGTGCATAGGTAATCCCAGTTTTGAAGACAAGTTTATTTTAGAATTTGATTATTTTGAAAATTAGTCATTTTTCAAAACTCCTCCCAAGAGTTTGACTAATCCCCCTAATGGTAGGTATATGCCATTAATTGACCTCTCTAAGTTTGTATTATATTTTTCTAAGCATGGTGAATTGCAGTCACGCTTTCATCTTCTTTCTCCTATTTGTAAGTGTTATAGTCCAAAATGCATTTTTTATCATGGTCCATCCATATACACACTTGCAAATCACTTTTGTTGGATTTCCTTGTCAAAAAATCTCATTTTTTAAGGTGTATGTGCCCTAATCTATAAGCAGTCTGTATACACACATGACCTGATACATAGACAGCATGCATACACTCAACCTGATCATTGGCAGCCCGCATTTACTCACAAAAGTTGCAAAAATTAAAAATTTTGCACTCTCCCGTGGGGTTTATGGGCTATTTTGGGTTGCATGACCATTCTTACCTTTTACATCCCTTCTCACAACCGAATAACCATCAAATTTCCATATAAAAGGGCCCTAGAGGGATCATTTGGGATAACTTTGGAAGAAGCGAAGAAACTCTGCCCAAATTCCTCCTTCTTTCTCTCTGAGCTTATGCATCTAGCTCTGAGTATTCATCCTCAACAATCTCATTCTCTCATCATCTTTATGAAATCCAGCAAACCCCTTAGTTTTGCATGTTTATTGTCAAGATTTGCTAGTGATTATGGGGTTAATGCACTTGGAGTCTTATTGAAAGAACCCAAAAAAAATTCGTAGAGTGGTGTCAACATTAAATATTTTGGTTGTAATCTTCCTTATATGTTATTAATAATTAATAAAAGAGAGATTTCCTTTCCCAATTCATGTGTCTATCTATGTTCTTGTGAATAATTTTGAATGTTTATAGCTTATTTCTCTTTATAATATGAAAGGTGTCAAAGAAGGCCCAATCCTCCATTTAGGTATATACTAAAGTACTTTAGAATGAGTAACATAAAATAATTTACGAACTTTAAACCTGGAAATGCACTTCGAGAGTTTTCCAACTTATAAGGACATCACGTTTCCTTTAGGTCAAGTCTCATACCCCTTTCCATGCAAACTTTGGATTTAGTGTAATCGTTTGTTATATGTTTATATTTATAAATTATGCTTTGATTAAGTGTTCTCAATCTACCTAAAAAGAAAAGAAAAATATTTATATTGTTTCCTAAACATCATAATCGATCCGAATGAAAGGAACTCTTCAAATTGTTTCCACCACTTTTACTACTGTGATCTAGAGGATGAGGATGGTATAACATGCAGACGCCACATGATTAAAGGTACATTAAAACCTAATGTGTTGTATTGTACTCTGGGTTCTCAAATACAAAATTATTTTTCAAATCGTAAATA
>SNQJ01S0014625.1:232037-248050 GCA_010110895.2 Picea sitchensis
TGTGAGAATTTACTCATGTATGCATTTTTTGTCATTTTCTCGAATTAGCTCTAGAAGCAGATGGGAATGGTCTCCCAAGACATTCACAAGAAGGTTGGCAGCACTGTTAGAGGTCGCCAACCTTCTTCAGATTTGTAACTTTATGATTCTGGCTTGCTAGAATGCCGCTTAATGCAACCTAACCGTTCTTGTCAAAAAAAAAAAATATGCTTTTGATCATATTTGTTCATTTATGGTTAAATGTAAATCTTTTGATATCACTAATGATAATGAAATTTGCAGGTTATTTACTCTCACATTCCAAGGACATATTCAGAAATGGTGAAAAACGCTACCAGCTAAGTATTACATTCTTGGGAGCATTTTATGGAGGTTTTTTTGTTAGTCCATCAAAATTAAAATTATGAATAATTGTGTTTAGAAATTGAAAATATGTATATGCATGCAAATGAATCTTTTGATGAATTTTATGCTAGATTCAGGGAACTTTGTTTTAGATTCCATATCAAGGATTTGTCTTCAACAGAACATCTGATTGAATGTTTTACTTCTCTTGTTTTTCCTGCTAATCAGCGTAGAAAATCAAATAAAGATGAACAAGATATGTCAGATCCATTAGTTAATTTTGATTCTACATCTAGTTTTATTGAACCCACGAAAGGATTTGAAATTGTATCACAGTCATAGACTTTAGGAACTTCTTCCACACATTTTCATATTATAGCAAATGATTATACAAATTCAAATTTGGAATATGAAAAAATATAGTTAAAACATCCCCTATTGTTTGTGGTCTTCACAAAGAAGGATCAATAGAAATTAGTCAAACTCAGTAGTTAACTAATGAATAGGTTGATCTTTCTTCTTGATCTTAGTTAATGTATGAATTTGATGAATCGAAATTTGCAAATTGCGTAAATAGGTGTTTAACTAACTAATTTATAATGATGATGATATAATTACTTGAATTATAGAGTTAGTTTATGGTTTTCATAATTTAATGTTTACGTTATTCGAATTGGTCTACTCAGTATTGATCAATTTTGTGGGGTTTTTACAACTCTTTGAACTATTGTAAAGGGAATTTGTCTTGTAGGAATAGATTGAAGTTCAATTCTTAAGCTTGGGGATTTTATTTCTGAGATTAAAATCTCTTATGTAGAAGCAGGTTTCATACTACTATGAATTTTCTCTCTGCAGAGCTTGATGTCTTGGAAGGAATATTGGAGAATCATTTTGTAAAAGGAAAATCACAAATTACAAAGGTTCTATGATTGTATTTCATCATATATTGCTATTTGTTTGAATATAATCTTGTTCTTTTGTTTTGATCAATTTAGACCAGTGATTGCATGTAATGGAACTATTGTTTTATATGCAGGTCTCTATTTATCTGATTAGCTATCTGATACTATAATTTATTAGATCTATCATTTATCTTTTGATTTTCTCATGCATTTTAATCAATTCCTGAGTAGCCATTTACTCGAAAATTTATCATTATAAATTGATTTAGCAGTCATTTAAGCTTGTGAACTATTTCCATGCTATGGTGACTTATCCTTTTCACTTTTAGGCCTTATAAATTCTTTGAAAAAAACATGAATGAAGCTAAACAATACCAATTATTGGGACTACTCCTGTAATTTGATATTTATTTTTAAATCTCGTGTTTAATCCTCATTTTACAATTCCATTTGCACTTGGTATATATGAACTATTTCTTATGTGACAAGTTAGGATTGTTTTATTTATCTTTTGCGTTTAGATTCATTACATTTTTAAAAAGTATCCTTTCATAGGAGCAACTTTTTTTGTGTCTTGGTTGAGCCCTCATTTTAGCTGACTCATTTATTTTAGGTTAGATTAGTCTAGATTAGATTAAAATTTAGTTTAGGTTAGTTTTGGGTAAGGGTAACTGGACCCATTTTAACCAGTCGGAATCACCATACCAAATGGATAAGGGCCTAATTGGGGCCATGACCGGGTGATCTCCCTAATGTTGAACATGCTCAGCTTTGGCCATCAACATTTTTGGCGCTAGAAGGAGGGCCAAAGATAGATTATCTGTGCATAGTCTTATTTTAAAATTTTAAACTAATGGCTCTTGTGTGCATTTCTACTTTGGTTCATGTTTTTAGTTCATGCAGGATTACCAGGTACATACCCAAAAAGTAGCTTGAATCCTTGTCTAATTTGAAATTTGATGGTGAGAGTAAAATTTTCGCTTTTGATCATATTTGTCAATTTATGGTTAAATGTAAATCTTTTGATATCACTAATGATAATGAAATTTGCAGGTTATTTAATCTCACATTCCAAGGACAGGTTCGAAAATGGTACAAAGCACTACCAGCTAAGTATATACATTCTTAAGAGCATTTTATGGAGGTTTTTCTGTTAGTCTATCATAATTATAATTATGAAGAATTGTGTTTAGAAATTGAAACTATTTCTATGCATGCAAATGAATCTTTTGATGAATTTCATGCTAGATTCAAGTCACTTCGTTTTAGATTCCTCGAGGATTTGTCTTCAATAGAAGATCTAATTGAATTTTTTACTTCTCTTTTTTTTCCTGCTAATGAGCATAGAAAATAAAATCAAGATGAACAAGATATGTGAAATCCATTAGTTAATTTTGATTCTACATCTAATTTTATTAAACCCACTAAGGGATTTGAAATTGTATCACATTCACAGACTTTAGGAACTTCTTCCACACATTTTCAGATTATAGCAAATGATTATACAAATTCAAATTCGGACTATGAAAATATATTTAAAACATCTCCTATTATTTGTGGTCTTCACAAAGAAGTATCAATAGAAATTAGTCAAACTCAACAGTTAACTAATGTAAAGGTTGATGTTTCTTCTTCAAAGGTAAATTCAGAACTAGTTCTTGTTTCCTCAACATCAAGTTTATCATTAAATCAGAATTATAATCTTATCAATGACGATGAAAATCTTCTAAAAACATCTAATTCATTGTACTTTGGTAATCATTACTTTTTGTATTCAAATTTGTTTTCCAATTCATTTAGTAATGGTTCTATCAACCTTTCTGTTGAAACCTTTCCATCAACTAGTTCAGAAAAAGAATATTTTATTGATGATGGTCATTTTCCTATAATTGTTAATTCTCGTCCTCTTGCTTATCCTTTTGATGATGTTTTTAATTAAAATTCTCCATGTGATTTGCAAGAGAAATAAGTATTATTTGATGAGTATTTTGATCTTTATGGCATAGAATCGGATTCATTACAATGTGAAATACATGCAAACTTAGAATCGATAGATTCACATGTTTTCCCTTTATTGTATAAGCACAAATATTTTTGTGAATATTCTGATGTTTTTAATTTTATTCTCAGAACTCATTTAAATTTTCCAACAACACTCATTTTAACATTCAGTTGGAAGCTTGCTTTGATAAAAATTTGTTGGAACTCTTCTGTAACACCCAGGGCTTTGAGGCCTCGTATCAAATATTGTATTTGATAAGTGTTGAGAGGCCAGAGTGCCCAAACAATTATTAAAAGTCCAGTGTACCCAAGAAATGTAATGTTTTGATCATTATTAATAATAAATACATCGTTGGCTGCTAGATGGACAAGGACTAGAGTTATAGGGGGCTATGATTCCACAAGAGATGGGGCTTGAGGGGCTAAGCATATCATTTTATATTTTATTCTCCATTTTTCTTAATGGAGAATAGCAGTTATGTAAGCTTCTTGGGGGAAGGCCAAGGTGTTCTTGATCCCCACGAAATACTTAAACCCATCCCTGGTTTGTTGCGGGGTTCGTTCTCTCACTCCCATTTCTTGTCCTCGTTCTATTGTTGGTCTCCTCACTCATTCATGCATGCATTCATTCACTCGATTTCTCTTTATTCTCACCTTTCGTGGAGATATTACTCTGTTCATTTTCTATCACCCACTCATCTTTCCTCATTCATGTTTGGCTTGGGAAAGGAAATTGGGATATTGAGGAACAACCACGGTTTTGTTGGCTGTAGTGATTACTGGTGTAATCCATCTGTGATTTGAGGTCTGCATGTCTAAGATGTTTGGCATGTGTCCATCATTGCTCACAATTGTGAGTCCTGAGAGTCCCAGCATGCAGATTCTGGACCAACTACATGGGAGCCCTGGAAGGAGAAGGAATGTGTGACGGACTACATGGCAAAGAAGGGTGGGGGTCCATTCTCTTAGGCTATGAAGGCTGGGTAGAAGAGAGTTGGGTACTTGGATTGTTGTGGGTGTTGGGAATCCTATGAGAGCTTGAGTGATGACTGGTTTGGGAAGCCAAGTAACACTATGGAACTGTCCTTGTGGATTCATAGCCCTGGCTTGGGAGTGACATTGTTGTTGAGACTTGGAACAAAAATTTCTATGGTTGGGTGTAGCGTCCTTGGTCAGCAGCTAGTCGGTGGTTCTCTCCTATAAAAGATAAGTGCTATCTGTTATGGTATTTTTTACCTGTGTATGCATTATTTTCATTGTGTGTTTTATTCATCATTGAATTTGACATGTTTAGATTATGCATGCTTGTTGGTTATTGTTTTGCATGTCATTTAGATCTTTTATTTTGTGCATATTTATTAAATTGAAAGGTATATGCAAGAGAAAGAAGTCAGAGAGCGGGCTTGAAGTAGCGTATCTCGGCCTGTGGGTGGATAGGTATGTTATAGTTTGGTATCATAGGCCATGGATCCAATACTAAGCCTTGATGAACCATGTGAACCAAGATTGAGAAAAAATTTCACAGAGAAATTGAGCTGCAGAGTGCCAGAAGGTGTTGAGAGCGCACCTTAAGAGTGTTTGAAATCTCAGGAGGTGTAGCAGGTTGGGAAACCGTGATGGTAGGATCTATTTGGGAAGGGTCTGAATCCTTCACAACTGTCATATCAAGGAAAAGAGTGTAGAGGTTAAACCCGCAATTCCTTCAGACTTCGTTGCTTCATAATTTTCAAGTTCCTTGTCATAAAAGAAGCTCGAATCCTCAAAGCTCTGAAGCCCCAGAGTGAATCTACGCCGTATATTATGGGGAGAAGTGATTGACCATTAGATCTGGCCAAGGGAAGATCAAATCCATTGGATCTAGCAAAGATCAGGAGGTGAACAAAAGTGGATAAGATAAGACTCCAGTCATTTGATCTATGTGCGAGAAAATGTGAGTCATCGATCTCACAGCAGTTCAGAGATTCGGCACTCCAGGAGAAGCAGGCCTTAAGATTCCAGGAAGAAAGTATCCCAAAGTCCTGAACTCCAGATTGAATCTAGACCATTCGTGTTTAGGGACATGTGTCCATAGATCAACCTATTCGGGAATTCGTTGTTCGGGGGATTTGAAGTGTAGTGTGGAGAAGTCTCCCAAAGTCCTGGAGTTTTAGAATTCTGGAGTCTCGAAGTCTCGAAGTCATGAAGCATCAAAGTGACATGGAATAATGAAATCACCTAGGGTGACGTGGACCTACTCTAATCATGCCACATGTCACTTGTTTTTCTACCACTTACAGGCCCTTATTACCAATTGGGACCTGACACGTGTCACTCGTTGGTGGGGCCACGTGTCACTACATTAATTATTAGACAGTCGAGCAAATGAGATCAACGTATTCTCCAATTCAACATTCAGAAGGAATGAATCCTGATGAAGGTGAAACCCCAGAAGCTCTGAAGAGCGAAGTAAATCCTCACTGTTGATCGGGAGAGGACACGTGGAAGTGGATCCCGTAGTCCGGAGACTTGACACTCCAAAGGATTCAAGATATAAGTAGTTGGGTTCGAGGACTCTCAAAGGCCCAAAGGCTAGAATCCATATCAGCCATTGGTTACGTTAGACATGTGGCACCAGATCCCAAGGTCTGGAGACTGGGTACTCCAGAGAAATTGATTTGCAGGTTGCTTTGAGTCCTGAAGCCCTAAAGGTCAGAGTTAATCCTTGTCGTTGATCGGGAGAGGATATGTGGCAACAAATCCTATAGTATGGAGACTTAGCACTCCAAAAGGATTGAGAGTGTTGACACTCTAGAACTTCTTAAGCCCGATGTCTCAGAGCTCTTGTTGACCGTTAGATCTACAGATCTGCAGTGGAGATTTGGTTTGATATTCTAGCGTAATATTAAATTCCCAAACAATAAATGGATTTAAAATGTATAACAGTGTATTTCATAAAAATGGCGGACCCACCAAAGATAGGGTACACCACTACGCTTTAAAATATCTGCAATGAATACGGATCATCCGATCTATGATCAGATTTCAAACTCAAAAAAAAAAATTGTATCGAATTTAAATTATGGGTACAGGTCCCAACATTAACTTGTGCGCATATACAATATCTGCAATGGATTATGACTGTCAATCTCAGACCTCAATCAATTTTAAACCACACTATTTCAGATGTAATAATTCTAACACAGAAAAGCGCTAAGAAGGGCTAAGCTTGTGGTTTCGAGTTGTGGTCACTTAGGGAAAGTGGTTTGAAGGAATCTCCTGTGCATAATTTATTTCGATATCCTCCCAGGGATAACATGGAAGTGTTATTTATATATATTCTTCATGAATTGAAAGGATCTGTAACATTATTTGGAAAATTTGTGCTCGTCATATGCTGAACTCTGAAAAAATGGTCACTTGCACATTTTGCAGAATTAAGGGTTTAAACATATCAGTAAGAAATGTGTATTAAATAAATGGAAGAAGGTGAGGGATCCTCCATCCATGATAAATAGTTCGAAGGATGGAATACTAGAGTTGGCAATACAGAGACAGAATCCAATGGACGCAAGGGCCGAGGGGAGCAAGAAAAATTGATAGAAACTTTGAGAAGCCTGAAAATAGAAGTGCAGAGCTACAAGGAAAACAATGAAAGACTAATGAGAGAGAAAATTCATATAAATTCTTGAGTGATTCAAGGCTTAAATCAACTGCAGAGACAAGAAAATAATGGTTTAAAGTAAGAGGAAGAAGGCAGGTATCATGAAAGAAGAGATGATCGTGGAAGAACTGGTTATACCAGGAGTGCTAGCAGAGCTCATATACATCACTCACCTCCTTACTTAAAAAGGTCTTATGCATCTGAAGATTCCATAAGTAGTCCATAAGTGTCTCATGTTAGGCACCAAAGAAGAAGGCATGAAGTGGACAGTTTGCAAGGAGAGTTGAGGAAGCTTAAGCCACCATCCTTTGGTGGTGAAAGGGAAAGGGAAGATGATGTTGAAGCATGGTTTCTTGGAATCGGGAGATATTTCCAATTGCATAACTATTCAACAAACCTAGAAGCCAGAATTTCCACCTACCATTTGCATGGGAAGGATGCCATGTGGTGGGACCAACTGAAGCAAGTTGATCATATTAATGAGAATATGATCACTTGGAAGCAGTGCCAAAATTATTTCCAGAAGGAGTACCTCTCAGAGCATTTATGTGACAAGAAAATTCAGGAGTTCTTTGAACTCGGGCTGAGAAGTATGACCATGGCAGAATATGAGAAGAATTTATTGGGATTGTTAAAGTATGTAGGGTTCATAAAAGATGAGAAGGTGAAAATACAGAGGTTTTTAAGTGGTTGTTCTTTCCTTTATAAAGAAAATATTCAGTATGATGAACCCAAGACCTTGATTGAGGCTATCAGGAAATATAAGTACATGTATGAGCAAGGCTTGGGTAGAGGATCCATGCAGAAGTCTTGGAAGGATAAGAATAAGGAGAATTATGATCATAGGAAGAAGGGATTCAAACCTCCTTTCAATAGAAATTAGCCTAATAAAAATCATCAAGACTGATATGCTAATGATGAATCCAAGAAACAAGACTCCTTGGGAAAAAGGGGAAGACCACCAATCCAATGTTGGGTATGCAAGGAAGATCACATGTACAAGGATTTCCCTCACAGAAAGAACATATTGAAGACTTTGCACAACATCCAAGAGGCTACAACGGTCGAATACATGTGAATAATCTATGTAGCCTTAGATGATCGACAAGCAGAACATCAATCCAATTTGATCGAGGTGGAAGGTAAGATCATTAATCATCCTATTTCTATTTTAATTGATTCAGGAGAAAGTAATTGTTACATTGATCCTAAGATAGTGGATAGATTACATTTGGAGAAAAATAAGTTTGGGAAATCAAGTTTGGTTCATCTAGCACTGGAACCAAAAGGAGAATCCATGATATGGTCAGAGGTTGTTCCATAAGTCTTAATGGTGTGAACACTAGTGTTGATATAAATATCATACCATTGGGATCCTATGATATTGTAATTGTAATGGATTGGTTAGAAAAGAATCATGTTGTCCTAGATTGTCATAGAAAGGCATTTGCATGTCTTAATGGAGATGGGAAACAGAGCATTGTGAAAGGTGTACCAAGACCCATCTCTATAAGGGAGATTTCAGCCTTACATCTAAAGAGATGTTTTAGAAAAGGGTGTCATTTGTATGTAGCCCATGTGGAGGAGCCAGAAAATATAAAGGGGCCAAGCCTTAAAGATTTTGTGATACTGCAAGAATTCAAGTATGTATTCCAAGAAATACCAAGGTTTCCACCAAAAAGGGAAATATATTTCTCTATTGACCTTGTGCCAGGAGTTTCCCTAGTGTCAAAAACACCTTACAGAATGATCACACCAAAGTTAAAATAATTACAAATACAGTTGGAGGAATTGTTGAAGAAAGGGTACATATGCCCAACTATTTCACCTTGAGGAGCACCAATACTCTTTGTCAAAAAGAAAGATGGAACCTTGAGACTTTGTATTGACTTTCGATAGTTGAATAAGTCTACTATAAAGAATAAGTATCCTTTACCTAGAATTCATGACTCTTTGATCGGCTAAGAGGAGCAAAGATATTTTCAAAGATAGACTTGAGATCAGGATACCATCAGATAAGAACCAAAAAAGAAGATATCCATAAGACAACTTTTAGAACTAGGTATGGGCATTATGAATTTGTAGTGGTTCCTTTTGGATTGTCCAATGCACCAAATGTCTTTATGTTCTTAATGAATGGCATATTCGGAAATTATTTGGATAAGTTTGTCATAGTATTCATGGATGACATACTTGTCTATTCTAATTCATAGGAAGAGCATGAAAATCACCTAAGATTGGTATTGGAAGTGTTGAGGGGACATCAATTATATGTCAATCTAAGTAAGTGTTATTTTTATCAAGAACAGATCCATTACTTGGGGCACATTATTTCAGAACAGGGTATAGCAGTGTATCCAAAGAATATTGAAGCCATTAGAGGATGGCCAGTGCCAAAGAATGTTTCAGAAGTCAAATATTTTATGGGATTAGTTGGTTACTACAAAAGGTTTATAGCAAGGTTCTCTAGGATTTATCATCGCATCACTTCTTTGCAAAATAAGATAATTAAATTTGAATGGACATTTGAATGTGAAGAGAACTTTAATTTGTTGAAGGAGTTACTCACTAGTGTGCATGTGTTAAATATTGTTGACTCAAATGAAAGTTTTGTGGTATGTACAGATGCATGTAAGGAAGGACTTGGTGGAGTCCTCACTCAAAATGGACATGTCATAGGTTATGAGTCTAGAAATATTAAGGAATATGAGAGGAACTATGCCACACATGACTTGGAGCTTGCTGCCATTATTCACACATTGAAGATGTGGAGGCATTACCTCATGGGAAAGAGATTTGAATTGAGAACAGATCACAGTGGTCTGAAGTATATTTTTGAACAGCAAACTTTGAATTCCAGGAAAACAAGATGCCTGTAATTTTTAAGTGAATACGACTTTGATATAAATCATATCAAAGGAAAAACAAAATAAAGTTGTCGATGCACTTAGTAGAAGAGTACATCTCATGCATAATATAGTTGTTAGTATGCATCAGTCAGACTTGAAGAAAAAAAATTTAGATGTTGTTGTTACATATCATCATTACCTACGAGTAAAGGAAAACTTATAGCAAGGAGATGCACAACATAAAATGAAAGAGTATGAGATAAAGGAAGATGGATTACTTATGCATAAAAATAGAATTTGTGTTCCTAGTCCCGGAGAACTTAGGAATTTGGTATTAAAAGAAATGCATAATGGTTCATATGTTGGACATCTCGGTTACCAGAAAACAATTACAGCAGTAAGATGCCAATTCTTTTGGCTGGGGATGAAAAAGGATGTTGTTGATTACATCACAAGATGTATGGAATGTCAGAAAGTGAAGGCTGAGCATAGACACCCAGCGGTTTTCTACAACCATTACTTATTCTAGAAAAGAAATGGGAAGTGATAACCATTGAATTTATAACTAAATTTCCCAGGACAACGAGGCAACACGATTCAATCATGCTATTGGTTGATAAATTGGCAAAGGTTGCTCATTTGTTTCCTATAAAAACAACTCATACAGCAGCTAATATTGAAGAAATTTACATGAAGGAAATTGTTAGGTTGCATGGGATACCTAGGAAAATTGTCTCATAAAGAGACACGAAGTTTACTTTGAATTTCTAGAAGGGATTATTTAAAGGATTTGGCACAAATATGAACTTTAGAACGGCATACCATTTGGATTCAGATGGGTGGAAAGAGAGGGTCAACCGAGTAATTGAATACATGTTGAGAATGTATGTGATGGACTGGCTGTCTAAGTGGGAAGATTACTTGCACTTGCTTGATTTTTCCTATAATAATGGGTATCAAGATTCATTGAATATGAGCCCATTTGAATCCTTATATGGAAGAAAATGTAGTACTCTAGTAAGTTGGAACAACCCAACAAACAGAGTGGTACTTGGGCCAGAGTTGCTCAAGGATATGGAAGACCAGATGGTTAAGATTAAGTAGAATTTAAAGGCAACTCGGGATAGACAGAAATTTTATGTAGATAAGAATAGGACAACAAGAGAATTTAAAGTGGGGGAGCATGTGATTTTGAAAGTAAATCCCAAGAAGGGATCCTTGAAGTTGGGTAGTTGTACAAAGATGGTAGCCAGATTCTATGATCCATTTGAGATATTGGAAAGAATAGGGTTAGTTGCATACATGCTTGCATTGCATGTTTCCATCAATGTGCATAATGTATTACATGTCTCTTTTCTAAAGAAATATGTACATGATCCTAACCATGTTATTGATTGGCATCTAATTCAGGTAGAGACAGAGGGATACTTTCAGGTGCAACCAGTGCGAATATTGGACAGAAAAGTCAAAATTCTCTAGAATCGAGTTATAGAGCTGGTAAAAGTTTAGTGGACCTACTACGGTCCTAAAGAAGATACCTGGGAGCATGAAGATTCCATGAGGGCAGAGTACCCACAATGCTTTGAATAAATTTTGCAATTTGATTCTTCTTTGTATATGCACTTATGATAGTGTCAAAATAAGAGGGAGGGGATGTAACACGTCGGGTTTTGAGCCCCCATATTAAATAATGTATTTGATAAGTATTGAGAGGCCAGAGTGCCCAAATAATTATTAAAAGGCTAGTGTGCCCAAGAAATGTAATGTTTTGATCATTATTAATAATAAATACATAATTGGTTGCTAGATAGATAGGGACTAGAGTTATAGGGGGCTATGATTCCACAAGAGAGGGGCTTGAGGGGATAAGAATTTCATTTTATATTTTATTCTCCATTTTTCCTAATGGAGAATATCAGTTATGTAAGATTCTTAGGGAAAGGCCAAGGAGTTCTTGATCCACATGTTGAAAAGTCAACAAGAAACATGTGTCTAATTTACTTTTCCCTTAAATAAATTGTACAATAAATATTAATCTATTATCTCATTTATAACTGAGTGATTTGGAGTTGTAACAGAACTATAAGTGTAGTTAAGTGAGTTAAGCTCAGTTGTACTAGTTGTAACTAAACTTTCACTAGTGAGAGTTCAGTGAATTAATTATTCATTAATTCAAAATCAGTGAACTCACATGCAACTGAAGATTCACCATGATTAACTACATGCATGTCACATCCATTGGAGACCCAGTTGAGATAACAGGTGAAAGGGACAGTTTGGCTATCAGTTTTGATTTGATCACACATGCAGTGGATATTCTCATGAACATGTGCAAACTAGTAAATTCGAATCATTGTGAGAATTCTAATTGCAGAGATTCTGCAGAGGAGGCAGGTTGTCTGGACACAGAGAATTAGCACATGTATTTGTTGATTTGTGTATGACAATGTGAGATGATTGTATTGTACTGAGAGATATTGGAGTAGAGTTTTGTATGAGATTGTTTCATGATCCATGATATACATAATATATGATAGTGGGGTTTTTAGCTTTACGCTTTCCCGGTAAAAGTTCTGTGTTATGTGTTCTTGATATTTCACTTTGTGATCATGGTTTAATTTTTCACAAGAATAATAGTAGAAGTGATTATGTATTTCACAGTGGCATATAATTGTTAGATCAGGAGAATCATAGGAAATACTTAATTTGTATTGAAATTTCTACATGGTATCAGAGCCACGAAGGCCACGAAGCCACAGAAGTGAGGTGCGAACATAATAGTATTTTCGCAGGTCCCATCTCTAGCAAGGTGTGAACCTTAGTACTGAAAACTACACACATTTCTAGGAGTAGAAATTCTTGCACCCTACTTAAAGGAGAGGTGCAAACTTCATTGAGATTCTCACAGGCTACTTAAGGGAGAAGTGTGAACTTCCCTCACCCCACAGTGAAGTACAGTGCAAACTTCCCCAGAAGGTTCGCAGGTTATACACTAGCAGGGTGAAAACTTCCTCAGAGAGTTCGTAGGCTAGACATTGGTAGGGTGAGAACTTCCCTCAGGCTACTCTCAGGTGGGATGTGAACCTCCCAGGGAAAGAGAAATTGCAGTAGTTGAGTTTTTTGTGGTTGGATAACATTCGAATTTGCAGGATTTTCTTGGTGTGACAGTTGATTCAAGATCGAAATGTCTTTCAATGGCTTGAGGTTGGAGTATGCACTTGAGGGAATCTCGAACTACATTGCTTGGAAGGACACGATGGAAGCAGTACTCAAAGACAATGGCTTGAAGAATTACATTGACAAAGATGTTCCTAAGCCGGATGCGACAGACACTGCAAATCTTGATGCATGGAAAAAGAAAGTGGAAAAGGTGAGGAGGATTCTGTTGGAGGGAGTACGAGACCACATTGTCTCAAGTCTCCATGGGAAAACCACACCTCGTGCAATGTGGAAGGTTTTGATGGATCTGTTCCAAAACAGTAGCGACCATGGGAAATTGACGCTCAAAGATAAACTCAAGAAGATCAAGATGGAGAAGGGCGACACCATTCCAAAATACCTCATGAAGTTTTTCCAATGTCAGGATGAGCTTAGAAGTGTGGGAATAACAGTCATTGCTGATGATTTGGTGAGCTTGGCTCTCCTAAGACTTCCCAAAAGTTGGCACAGTTATCAAGACTCTATCAATGGAAGGGAAAAATTGTTGGATTGGGAACGACTATGGTCAGATCTAGTGCAAGAGGAGTTCAAGCAGAACACCAGAGATGGATCTTCATCAAAGCGTGATGATGAAGAGGATTGTTCTTTGACTTCCAAGGCAAGGAAAGGGAAAGGGAAGAAATTCCATTCAAAATCCGAGTCTAAAGTCAAGAAGATGGATTTGTCCAAAGTGAAGTGTTTTCATTGTCACTAATATGGGCATCTTGCTACTAACTGTCCGCAGAAGAGGAAGAACAAGATGGTTGCTAGAGTTGCAACTGGTGAGGCTCTTGTCTCGCAATTTGAACTTGACTTCACTTTGATCGCATGCATGGCTTCAAGTGCATCGAGATCGGGGTGGCATTTGGATAGTTGCGCTTCCTTCCACATGATGGGAGATAAAGAGTCTTTCATTAACTTGGAGGAGAAAGATCTCAGAATGCATATAGAGATGGGTGATGATGGATGATACAGTGCAACTGGTATTGGTACCATTACCTTTCAGAGGGATTCAGGTAAACCATTTCAATTGAAAAATGTTATGCATGTTCCAGGTCTGAAGAAAAACTTGGTCTCAGTCGCAATGTTGGAGGACAGCGGCTATGATGTTGTTTTTAGCAGTGGAAAAGCCTACCTGCGACATAAAGAAACGGGTCAAGTCAAGAAGATAGGGATTTGAATTAAAAATCTCTACATGCTAAAGGTAGATGGTTTTGGTGCCATGATAGGCAAGGCAGAAAAAGTGGCGAGCCGAGATGAGGATGAATTATGGCACAGACGATTGGGCCATCTTCATCATGGAGCCTTGAAGATCATGCAGCAAATATCTACTGGACTTCCAAGGAGAACACTTGCTCAGTTAGATCAGTGAAAGGGGTGCACCTTGGGGAAGTATGTAAAGTCCACCTTTCATGAAAAGGATAATCGTGCTTCGGTTATCCTGGAGAGAATTCACACAGACGTGTGTGGACCATTCTCAGTTGCTTCAATAGAAAAACATAGGTATTATGTTATTTTTGTTGATGACTTTTCTCGTAAATTATGGATATTCTTCATGCAGAAGAAGGATCAAACATTATCAAAGTTCTGTGAGTTTAAAGCATTAGTGGAGGAAGAGTCAAGGAAGCAAGTGAAGGCTCTAAGGAGAGATAATGGTGGATAATACATATCTAATGAATTCAAATACTTCTGCAGCAGAGAAGGAATTCGAAGAGAACTCATAGCCCCTCATAACCCACATCAAAATGGGGTCACGGAGAGAAAGAACAGAACAATCATGGGTGTAGCATGAGTGATGTTGCATGATCAGGGCCTACCAATGCATTTGTGGGAAGAAGCATGAAATATTGTGGTTTATGTGCAGAACCGTTTTCCTCATAGAGTGCTTGGCATGAGTACACCTAAAGAAGCTTTTACTGGTAAGAAACCTGATGTTTCTCATTTTAAAATTTTTGGCTCATTTGTTTATGTGCATGTGACCAAGGATTCCAGGAAGAAGCTGGAACCGACTGCTGAAGTTGGGATATTTGTGGGGTACACAGAAACACCCCATAATTATCGTGTGTATTTGTTGAACAATAAGATGACTATTATGCGACGAGATATAAAATTCAATGAGGGGAAAGCCATGCAGTTGTCGCTTGAGAGGGAGCTATACTTGCATGCAAAAGAGGAAATGTTGGTTCCCAAAGATGAGTCTCAAGATGTGGATCAGACACATGAAGAGGTTCATGGAGTGGAGGAAATCACTCAAGTAGATTCACCCATCAAAAATGGCCGAAAGAGAACCACAGAAGATAATAGATTGAGACTAGATGTTGCACAAAATGTAGGAGCCCCTACTTCACAGCACAGATAGAGACAGTCTCCTGATCGATTTGTTGGATACATGGCTCTTGTGAGAAAATGTATTATTACTGAACCATCTTCCTTTTAGGAAGCAGTGCAGGATCCCACTTGGGTTGATGCTATGGTAGAGGAGTATGACTCCATTATCAAAAACAGTGCATGGGAAATTGTCCCAAGACCAGTCAACAAATCAGTGGTAGGTTCAAGATGGATCTACAAGGTAAAGAAAGTTGTTGATGGGAGTGTGGAGAAATAGAAGGCCAGGTTTGTGGCCCAAGGCTTCTCACAGATCGAGGGAATAGACTATGATGAGACCTTTGCACCTGTTGCAAGGTACTCTTCCATAAGATCCATCCTTGCACTCTCAGTGGAGATGGGCTGGCGCATTCATCAGATGGATGTAAAAATTGTGTTCCTCAACGGGATCATTGAGGAATAAGTGCACATTGAGAATCCATAATGTTTTTAGACCTTTGACATAGATTCGCATGTATGCAGACTCAAGAGAGCACTGCATGGGCTGAAGTAAGCACCTTTGTGCTTGGTACACTTGGATAGACTGTTATTTCACTGGATTGGGCTTCACCAAAAGTGAAGTGGATGCAAACCTATACCAAATTTTGGTGGAGGGTAAGCTCTTAATCATTGTTCTTTATGTTGATGATTTAATACTAACTGGTGATGAACAATTGATACACTCATGCAAGGATGACCTTGCAAAGGAGTTTG
>SNQJ01S0014626.1:0-13799 GCA_010110895.2 Picea sitchensis
CGAGTTACATTGAGATTATTTGAAGAACTAGTACTTGCAATAGAACCATTACCTTTATAACCCATGGCTGTGATCTTTGTTTCATCACCCGAATCAGAACCTAAATCATGTTGTATGGTTGCAACAGTTTTTGACTTCCCTTTGTTGCCAAACTTTTTGGGTCTTCTTTCAGGATGAAGTTTCCAGCAATGGTCTTCATCATGGCCATATTTTGAACAATGTTTGCATGTGAATTTTTCTCCCTCTTTCTTAACAACAACATTCTTTTTTCCATTTCCCTTGAACTTCCTCTTTCCTTTGTCTCCATGGATGAAAGGCTTCTTGTTACCCTCATGAGTTTTGTTCCTTCCTCTTGCTTCCAAATGAGTGGCCTGAACACATACTTCATCTAGATTTGAAGGATTAAACATGAGTATAGTATGCCTCAAATAACTATGTAAAGATCCAATGTATTTGAGTAAAGTTTCTTGAGAAGACAAATCTACTCCCAAAACCAAAGCTCTTCTCCTAAATTCTTGAGTAAAGCTTTGCACATTCTGTCCTTTAGCTTGTCTAAAGTTTTTCCAATCCATAGTAGCCTTTTGCATATATGCCAATGGGTGAAATTGTCTTTTAATTGCAACAATAAAATCATTCCAAGAGGTTAAAATTTTACCATGTTTCTTCATGTCCTCCTGGGTCTTGGATTCCCACCAAATGAGTGCTGCAATATCCAATCTTAAAGAAGCAAGCTGAATCTTGGTTTCATCATATTGAATTTTTTGTATCCTACAATATACCTCAATTTGACGAATCCAATTATCTAATTTCTCAGCATTAACTTCTCCATTGTACATTGGCAATTCAAGTTTAATATCAAGCTTTAATGAAGGAATTTGCAAAGGCGTTTTACCAGTATCCCTTTGGAGGTGAGGGAAGAGGAGTCTTAGATTAGTAGAATAAGAAGAGAAGATGGAGGTGAGGGTGGTTGGAGAAGCACCATTCCTCCATTTCCATTTGGAGTTTATCTGTATCTCCCTCCTGCTTTGAAGGGTTGGAGCCTTCACCCTTTACAATATGTATTCCTTTCCATCAGATCTTCATCAATGTCTACCATTTCCATACGATAGCCTTCACGAGATCTTGTCTTTTGAGGAGTTCACGTTCATGACTCTCTTCATGATCCATACTTGGTGAATGCCTCCTTGAAACTTAGGTGATGATATAAGCTTCCTCCTTGAAGGATGAGAACTTGGATCTAATTTACCTTCTCCTCTTATGAGTTTCAACCTTGTGAGCATGAAAACAAAACACTTGCAAATAATCAAGAGTCTTCAAAAACCTGTAACAAATTACCAACTTGATCTAAAATGAAGACTTGTATTCTTGAAAATGTTACAATTAAAATTTATGTTATTAAAATGAAAATGGATCAACTTTTGCAACAAAACTTTAATAGAAGTTGCCTCATTCAATATGCATATAAACCAACAAAAAAGCAGGTGAACAGAAAACACATAACACAACAAATGATAAGGAGTTCACCCCTCTCATGGCTACATCTCACGGGGTCCGACTTCCGATGGATCATTGCTATTATTTTCTCAAAGTGCTCAAAGTAACGCTTTTTACAATGCTCAAAATTCCAAATAGACTACTCAATGGCTTCAAAACGTCCAAAACCCCTAGATGGGATTTTTTGACTCTCGATTTGGCCAAAAATGAAAGAAGATAGGCTTCACAGGGAAGCCCCCACTTCAAACTTGTTGTCTACTGCATCTACAAAATGCACCCTTGTTGAAAACTTAACCTGGCCCACATGCATATTTAAGCTTTAAAACTTAGCACCGGATGCAACCGTGCAAACCATGCAAGCTGTGTGGGATAGTTCTGAGCACTAGCCCTTGCAGGCAAGGTCATATGACCCATGTGACCATGCACTAGCATAAACATGGGCTCCCATTACAAAATCCAATGGTCAGGGAAAAAATGGCGGTCGTTTGTATAATCGTTGGAACAAACACAACTGTGCGCGTGCCTGAATGGTATACCATTGGGTCATATGGCCACAGTAATGCGACCAAGAGGGCTAAGCCTGACTGGTCGCATAAACTGCTACGTATACAAACATTTAAATATATTTTGTCATATACATTGCAAGGAACAACTAGTGGTGTGCTGGTTGGCGGCTCTTACCAAGTCTTTCCCCCCTGCCCGAAGGTCGGGGTCGACTTGATAATGATATAATTTTTAAACCAATAGATGCTATGACCACGTGGCGGCCATTCAGCAGGAGCCCGTGTTTGATCATCTCGTTAAACACCAAATGTAGGGGCGGATAAATTAAGCAAACCATTTATTCTAAACATAGCGGTAAAATTCAAGAGTTTCCTTCATTTAGTACATTCGCATTCAAATTTATCACTAATAATACGATTAATTAAACATAATAAAAAAACAATGCATAATTTTAAATAAATACCTTAAATACCTTAACCTGATGCTAAATACCCTCTATTTGTCCAAATGCCTTCTTATTGGTACACTTTACTGCTTTGTAAACGCTTCCCAAAACCTAGTTCCTCCCTACCAACTGGAAACACCTGGCTCTAGGATGTCATATGTGGATATCCTGGCCCGATGCCCAAAACCTCCGGCCAACCCGGTGCTTGGTCGTCTGATCCACTCCCAAAACTCCTCCTCTCTACAAATCCAAGAGAGCCCCAAAAAAAATCAATCCCCCAATCTCCCGTAGAAATCCCCCCTTTGTCAACCTCCTTCCCCTCCATATTCCTCCTTCACCAGCTTCCCCCTCATTGCTCCCTACCTGGCCATTTATTACCTTCTTATCCTTTCAGTTAATGCCCCTTATCCCCTTTATTTAATCTCTTATCCCTTGTAGTTAATATGTTATTCCGTATCGGGTATGTAAATTAACTTAATAATATAATTTATTATCCTCATTTTATTTATTTACCTTATTAATTAATAGGTTAATTAATACTAAATTAATCATTAACAATCATGAATAACTAATTAATATGGTAATTAGTTAATATTATTTTAAGAAATAATTATGGTTTAGCTAATCTTTTAGAACCGATTATATTATTAAATTAATTATAATTAATAATCATATACACCTATTTAGCGAGGTCATTACATACACCCACCCTTAGGAAACTTAGTCGAAGTTAAGGTATCTTATGGTACAAGGAGAAGAAACACGGTTCACATATTCATAACAATTAGGCATTATCGATGAGTAAGTAGTCAAGAAAACTCATACATACTAGTGTAGATGTATAAGAAATGCATATGTAGCTAGTACATTCAAATCTCATACATGTACTTACTAATAATCAAAGCTTGTCATCCTTTGAAAGTGAATTTGTAGCAATAAATCCAATCAGATCCAACAAGACTAGTCTTTTATAAAGACAACAAACCAATAAATTGTTTGAGAAATCCTTTAATTACTATTATTGGGTTCGACAATGTTGTAACTAAACAACTTTGGTTTAGTTAGAAATTATGAATATTCATATGTTTCTCTTTTTTTTTGAAGGAAAACATTAATTTCCACCACAAGAAAGATCTCCATACTCGACTATTACTACTCATCCTTAAGTCCCTAACCTACTTCCATCTCCATTTCCTATCCTTCCTCTACTAGACTATCTTGGAGCATCAACTATATTGACCTAACTCCAAATGGGACAGTAAGTGGAGTGTCATTATCTCGACCAAGCTTCCTAATGGGCATCGGCGATCATCATGCACATCTTGGGGAGGCATTGACTAACAGACCTCCCATGACTCCAGGTTTCAAGTGATACATGGTGGGAAATGCCTCACCCCTCCTAATCATAACTAGGATCCACATGCTACAATGGAGGATACACGGTTTGAAATGCCTCCACCCCTCCTATGAGACTAGATTTTACCCTACAATGGAATATATGAGTGGCTTTTACGTGTTGGTGAAGGTTTTGTCATCGTTTATTTGGTTTTGGTAGGTGTCATCACATAATGTTTTCTTGGCTAGTGGTCATGATATCACTTTCATCATCATTATCCTTAGGCTGTTCATAGCCATAACTTGCAGATTAGTCAGTAACACAAAATCATACATTTCATGCATTGTCATCGTAGCAATTGCATACTATCATCATTTTCGATTTGGTATCCCACGTCTTGATAAATTTACATCAAAGTTTTCCAATTAGAAATAAGTCTCACTTAATATCCCCATAATTCAATTTTGACACCCATTCACAGATTAATCATTTACCCAAATAGATTGCATAATATCAACATCATCCTAATAGCATTTAAACATTCATAAAATTTACATGCACATAGTAGATCGCATCATATACATCATCATCAAATAACATTTAGAAAAGTTCATAGCTAATTTTAAAGTTTAAGTGTATCCTTAATAGTTTCAAATGACTTAGAAAATAAAGTATATAGGCCTCCAATAATCACATTTGTCCTAGGGAGTCAAAAGGTGGTGTTACATACACCACCTTAGAAACATGTTCGGTGGTCAAAATTAGTGAGGGATAATCTCGCTGTTGTGTCTCGACATCTTCCCAAGTAGCTTGATCTGGACTATACTTATTTTGGACATAACTTGGTCTGCTAGATGATTCTTGACTTTGGGACTCTGCGGTCCAATATGGCTATTAGCAGTTCTACCCGTGAGGTTCCCCATCGATACAATTCCTTCCAATTTGGTTTATGTGATTCATCAACAACATAATGACATAAAAGCAGATACATGAAATACATTATGAGTTTTATGCAAATTATAGGGTGTGATGCAGGAGCTGATAGGCAACGGTCCAATTTCTCTTGGATCTGAATGAATTCCTATGGCCGAGATTGAAAAATTTGTCCCTTCCCTAGCGTATGAGTACTCTTATTGGGCCTAATGCAGATGAAGAGCACGGTCTCCCTTCGCTAACCCGATCGATCCTGATGATGCATCATGGCTTTTGCCCTATCGTATTGGCAGCTGATCTTCTAATATGAATCACCTATTCCTTCATTTCTTGAATCAGTTATTTAGTGTTACTCGGCATTCTATTCTATCCCAACTCAATGGCGTTGCATATTCCGTTACAAAGCTTCGTATTGTGGCATTCCAATGGAACTATGATGCTTGTGTGTAGGCAAACTCTACTAAGGTAGGTACTTCCCATGGGTTTGATTATCCATTGCAGCATCTAAGCATGTCTTCATGACTTCATTTACCTCTCTCGGTTGCCCATCACGTTTTGGATGATAAGGCATTGCTTAAAAGTTCAAATGAGTCCCCAATGTTTCCTGTAAACTTGTCCAAAACCTAAGTGAATCACAGGTCCCTATCTGAAATAATGTTTTTAGGTATCCCCTCCAAATGGATATTTTCGCTTATACACATATACCCACATCGTTGAACATCGTAAGTGTCTCTAACTAGAATAAAATGAGCACTCTTGGATTTAACTTATCCTTTGTCACAGAATGGCATTATTATTATATAGGATGTAAGCGACAACCCACAGCAAATCCATAGAGATGACTTCCCTTGGACGCAGGGACATCATATTGGTTGTAGGAGTCCTGCAGGGTGATGGTGGTCAGCTTTCATGATGACATTCTAGGCATTTGGCGATGAAATGGACTATCCTTCATGCCTACCCAAAAGAACAACTTCCTCATATCTGCATACATCATCTTCACACATGGATGCGCACAATAAAGTACTCTGGGCTTCCTTAGGTATATTCTTGAATATCCCATTCTATGGTAATGCATCCTTCCTCGATATCTTAACAATCCATCTGTTTCAGTTATATCAGCGTATACTTTGGGTCTAGCTTCTCCCTCTCATGGGTTTTGAAGTAACCTTTAAATACCAACTATCCTAGGAGTTGTGTCAACACATGTTCCCTCAAATTGACCTTTAAGGTTACCAAGGAGAAGATCACGTGGTCTCTATAGAAAGTATGCGTGACAACATTTTCCTTTCCTTGATGTACAAATACCAAAATCGTACTCACTCATAAACTCACTCCACATAAGCCTTTGCAGCATTGAGATCCTCTTTGAGTGAAGAGATGTTTTAAACTTTGATGGTCGTTTTGAGCTCAAAGTTTCTCCAACATAGATAGTGCCTCCAAAGTTTTTGAGCTAGCATTATGTACCAACTCTAAATCATGAGTCGTGTATAACTTTTCGTGCTTCTTCAAATTCCTTTATGCATAAGATATCACTCCTCCACCCTGCATTAACACGACTAACCCTTGTTGAGAGGCATCCGTGCAGACCGTGAGATCCTTTTCCATATCCGACACTTCTAGAATCGACGCACTAGTTAGTAACATCTTAAACTCAATGAATGCCTTTGTCTTCTGTTCATTCATACCTGACCTCCTTGTGTTGCAAAGTGGTGATAGGTTTCCCTATTTTTGAGAATCCTTCACCACAAATCTACGGTAATAACCTACTAGTCCGCTGAGCTTCTCACCTCATGGGCATTTTTCGACACTCCATAATGGCCTTACGCTGCAGGTCCCTGGAGATTCCTTAAGCGATGATAGCAGAGCCTAAATAGTGGATCTCTTCACGGAAGAAGGAACATACGACAACTTCCCATACAATTTGTTCTCCTCCGTAAGGAAGGACCTTTATTAAGTGTTTCTCATTCTCTTTCCATTCTTGGAATAGATGAGGAGATGTCATCTAAAAGACTTGTACAAAGCGGTCTAAGTACTTCGAGAATCCGATAGTTCATGAGGCTCATGAATATTGCTGGAACATTGGTCAATCCGAAATGTAACACAACAAACTCGTAATGCCCAATCGGGTTGGCGAGTTTTAAGGATATCACCTTCTTTAATCTAGCGGTGATACCACGATGTAAATCAATCTTGTGGAGAACTCCCTTTGCTCCTTCATCCTACGTCGAAGAGGTCGTATTCAAGGCATGGTACCTATTTTTCAGCGTAGCATGGTTTCAAGTCCACTGTAGTCTATACACGGTTGTGGATCCATCCTTCTTCTTTACAAAATTACGGTCGCCACAAGGTGAGGCAGTGGTATATTAGCCCTAAGTCCGGTAACTCTTTCAGCTGCATTTTTCAATTCTGGGATTCATTGTCATCGATGGAGTCTTGGAGGGTGTGGTTTTGCACCGGTTTTAGCTCAATGGTAAAATCAAGCTTCCTCTCAAGAGGTAACCACAGTAACTCATTTGAAAAACATCCTAAAATTCTGACCATACCGGGTACTGATCCAATGAGGGTCCTTCGCTTTCATTCTTTGCTTCACTACATAAAGTTGACACCCATGTCTCAAGCATCGCAACAACCTTCATAGTTGATATAAAGCGTGTGACACTTTCCTCTGTACACCACGGATCTCTTGGTCTTCCTTCATCATCGACACAAAGCACCCTGCTGCGAAACAATCTACCAAAATACGATGAGCTGCCCTAACAATCCATTCAATGATTGGGTCCTTATGCTCTAAGGCGGTGGTAGTATACCAACTATTTGATGCTATCACAATTATCAACCTGGGTCCCTAAAACGTTTTCCCCAAGAAGCCATTTGACTTGCTTAAAATGTTATTGCTCATAGGCTTTAACCCACTCTTTTCTAATGCGAGTGGTGAAATGAATATCTTATTATTTTAGAATCAAACAAAATAGTAACATTGATATGATTTGAATTAACTTCATGGCTCCACCACCGTGGATTGATATTCTGCCTGGCAATTATTAACCACTGGGTAAATTTGGTGGCTGTTACTTGCTCTCCCATCGGTGCCTTTCCTTATCTATACACAAACCCAGATTGTAACTCTTCTGGTAGTCCGCAGTAATGGGGTCCTCCGCACCCTCAACGGGTAACATGAGATTGAACACAATATAGCCATGACTATCGCGAAATGGAGTTCCTTCCACGGAACCCACGCTGGAAGCATATTCCCCAGAGATGAATTCATGGACATGTCTGCAGATTGGCGATGGTCGAGATGTTGTACTTCGCTACCGTGAAACCCCTCTTGTCCTTGAGTGCGTTTCTGTTACCATATGAGTGTGCCGAGGCCTATCCCTGGAAATGTCGCAGGGCCTTCCCTCAATCCGATTGTGATCGCGAAATGTTGGTCTTGTACCCGGTCAAGTTCATGTGTTCTTCCATGTAGCACATTTCCATCGCCCTCCTCGCGAAAGGCGATTTCCACACATCCGAACCATAGCTCTTATTTTTGGGTTCAATCCATAAACGAAACGCTATGTTTGTCGTTGGTCATTGTCCATATCACGAAACATATTTGATGGAGTTCCATAAACTCGATCATATTCTTCTACAGTGCGTTTCCTGTGCTAGGAGCATGAAATGCCCTACATTGTTCCTCTCATGGTATCTTTGGTAGATATTTCTCCGTAACCTCTCCTCGAAATTTCCTAAGATAGTAGTAATGCGGGTTAAGGTGAGTTGTCTTTCCGGTTGCCCTGATTAGAGGCAACGTCTCTTAAGTGAAAAATTGTGATCTTTGCCTTTGGAGTTGGATGCGCATAGTCATGGGAAAAACACCTTGTCATGCCTTCAACCATGCTTCCATGCATTCAGCAGCGCGACCTCCAGAGCCAAACTCGAAGTTTGATCTTGACCAATTCTCGTGTGATGTCTTGGTGGAGGCCCTCACTGAATAAACGGCGCTTCTAGATTACCCATTCAGGGCGGTGGGGTTCCATGATCCTAGGTTGTATTCCTTTAAAGAAGTATCGTTGATGGCTATGACGCCGGTATGAGGGCTAGTTTGGGCTATGGTGGTGGTGGTGCTGGCGATGTTGGCCGGTGCTTGTGGCGACACTCCTACCTGGAGCTCATCGCAGTCACGACCATCTTAATGCTTTTAACCTGCATCACCCCGAAGTTGTTAGGGTGAGTTCAGGGCGTTTCAAATTGGTGTTATTTTAAACTTGAAATAGGGTTAGGCACAAGTTTTCTTTACCTGTCTATCGCGGACATTATTCCATTAGGGGATTGGCTAGGTTAGGGTTGGATTAAGCATCTAAGCAGTTATTAAGCGCTATGAAAATAACTAATGGTTCCTTGTACAGCTCACCTTCAGCCTTGCGCCTTATAAGCCACTTCCTAGCACTCTCCTAGTGCATATGTAGCCTCTTCCCGCTTGTCCTAGTCTAAAGCCTTTTTAACTTAGCCTGGCAGTTAAAGTAACTTGGACCTTATGTTTTATTAGATTTACCTTGAAAGGTGTACACCTATTAGCAATGGGCATAATTAATGATCTTTTAATCTTATTTAACCTTAAACCATTATCTGATGGTTATGTGTTGAAGATGTTGGCATATTATTAGTCGTCCTCCAAAATCAATGGGTGCATTTATGGAATTTATAACTTTCTTTCATTTATCACAACATCCGTTAAGCATGTTTACTTTTAACATTTACCTAATCACATAAAAAGATTTGTTGTAAGGCTATATAATTACCATGTTTAATGATTAAATAGGATTAAACAACGACATCTAAATAATTATCCCCAAATGCCAGCCACGTTTCGATGTTCAACAACGCTATGTACCTTTCGACACTAGTGTTCTTCTTAAGGCGCTTCGACTCGCCACTTCCTATGCTTACTCTCCTAGTGCATATGTCGCCTCCTTCCCGCTTGTCCTAGTCTAAGCCCTTTTAACTTTTCGCTTACAACTTGATTAAAGTAACTTCGGACCTTATGTTTATTAATTTACACCGAAAGGTATACACCTATTGACAATGGGCATAATTAATGATCTTTTAATCTTATTTAACCTTAAACCATTATCTCATGGCTATGCATTGAAGATGTTGGCATATTATTAGTCGTCCTCCAAAATCAATGGGTCACATTTATCGTTCATAACTTTCTTTCATTTATCACAACATCCGTTAACATGTTTACTTTTTAACATTTACCTAATCACATAAAAAAGATTTGTTGTAAGGCTATATAATTACCATGTTTAATGATTAAATAGGATTAAACCGCGACATCTAAATAATTATCCTCAACTGTCAACCACGTTTCGGCGTTCACCAGTGCTATGTACCTTTCGGCATTAGTGTTCTTCTTAAGACGCTTCGCTTGGTGGGTGGTCTTGGGTATGACAATTAAAATATTTATATGTGAAATTATTTGTAAATGTCACATCGTGTGGTGCGTTGGCAGGGCGGACTTTGTAAAGACTTGACCAGTGGGGAGGTCCGGGGTTCGATCCTCGCGGACTCCATAAATTTTTCTTTTGTTTTACTTATAAAAAAAGGAAGTCAAAATACCCATTTAATTTAATTTAATTTAATTAATTTAAATTTTATTTAATTAATTTTAACTTAATTTAATTTAATTAATTTAACTCAATTTAATTTAATTAATTTAACTTAATTTAATTTAAAATTTAAATAAAATAAATTTTTTTTAAACCGTTTTTTTTTAAATAATTATAATTCAAATAAATAAATAAATAAATTAAAATAATTAATTTATTACAATTAAATTAATAATAAGAAAAATAAACCAAAAAAAAATAAAAAAAGTTACTCGTGAAATACTATACGTATAGGAATCGACATTGTGGGTCCTCGCATGAGGCCCACGTGCCCCCTCCCCACGTGCTCATCCCTTTCGAGACTCCTCTTCGTGGCCTCATGTGCGTTGGTGCTAGTCTGGTCATGGCTTTGTGCATGGCGGTGGCACTGCTTAATTTTAATTATGTTTTGAAGGGGAATGGCAATGCAAATGGATTGCACACTCAGAGGATTGTTCTCTCCCCTTCTCCGAGAATATAATGGTGAAATTAGCAGTTCAGGTTCAGCAATTCCAGTCATGTCCTCATGTTCACCACTGATTATGAATGGAATTTCATCTAGTTCTTCCTATCAGTTGCTGCAAAGCTCCCGAATTTTCATTTTGCAAGCTACCTGCCCAAGGATACCAAAATGCAGAAGAGTTTTAGTTGGTGTTCGTTGTGAGCAGAGCACCGAGGGGACTAACAGCTTGGATATATGGTTGGGTCGAATTGCAATGCTTAGTTTTGTAGCTGCTATTACTATCGAGATAACTATAGGAAAGGGCGTTTTACAGGTATGGGTACTCTTCAGTTGCTTCATCAGCTAATTTTTAAATCTTTTTTACTTCTATGAAGCCTGAATTTCGGTGGGGTTCATGCTACATATTTGATTCTTAGATGCCATGCCAATCTATTAAAATGGTAGTGGAAGTGGTACAAATTGTTTCTAGTGTTCATTTCAGAAGCAATGGCTGGTGTAGTCATTTGCATTTTTGGCCCCTCAGTGGAAGTCAAACTGTGTGGGATAAGATCAAATTTTAATTTCAGCAAGAACAAAAATAATTAGCATAGACTGGGAAGCTGACTCCTGGAGAATACCAGCAATCTCTCTCTTCTACGAGGAGGTTGTAGAAGCCTTTCCACCAATAGAAAGGTTGGGTTATTATCTTTCTGAAGTAAGGTTCTTACGTAACTGTGTAGAATCCGATAAATATTAAAACAAACCTACAAACTATTAGGGAGCATACATACACTAGCAGAATACTTGCAGAGAGATAATATATGATAAGATTATTATAATAGTGTTCACAAATGACCAAAAAGTAGGGACTCAAAAGTGTACCGATGACAATGAACAACCAGATCGATGATCCAACATATACACATATAATGAGAGATAAAAACAGTGACTCCAGAGTATTGCCTGGATTATTGCCCGATAGACATAGCCTAGCTTAGTCGATGCATCAGATCAACCCTTTTCTTTCGTTGTGATCTGACTTTAGATACTAAACGTGAGACAACTTACTCGTTCATAGACTCTTCTGGGAGAGCATAAGGATCAAAAGTAAAAAGCCCCAATTTATGAGACTTTTTCCAAGGTAATAGTTTGCACGCCAAACAAAGAAATCTGAGGTGTGGCATTAGGGATCCGATCCATATTCTATCGTTAATCTCTTAATAGAGCAATATAATCCCATCAATAACTTTTCATATCTACCGTGGTAGCCTGGTTGAAGCACTTCTAAATTCCAATAGAATCCAAAGTTAATAGACTCTACTCTGAGGAGGACTGGCGAGGTGAAAGAGTCGAGTTGGACTCTGGAAAAAAAAATTTGAGAGTTGACTTGGGATAAAAATATATTTTTCATTAATATGAAAATTTTCAATGTTCATAGAGTCCAAATTTTGCAATCATAGCTCGTTTCAAAATACATAGATGATAACGCATACTACAAAACACCATGAATTCTAGATAGTTGAGAGGTCTATTGAGTTGCCTGCAGTGAAATCAGGTCAGAGTAACAAGCAAAACTAATATTTTTCGGTAACATCGATGCTAGATAGAATCCTCTAAAATTGCTTGACAAGAAAGAGCCATGAAATTCAAGTGTTGTGTTGCTTATGAGTTTGTGTCTTGAATGATCTGAAATAGAACAATAACTTGAAACCTTCAAACAAAAAGGTGGAGAAATAGTCGACTTAATTTTGGCCATGTCTTGTTCATAAAAGGTCTAAATTGTGTTATATTTTAACTGGAGCATGTTGGAACATATTATGACACTTTAGCGTGGAGGTTGAGCCTGTACCTACCAGCTCTTGTATATTTCAAAACCATTTGGATTTAAAGCATGCAACAGAAAATAAATTTCTGAATGTAGTCAATTATGTTTTTGCCAACATATAGGTTATAAAGCTCAGAATTTTGAGAGGTTAACAAAGGGTCTTTAAACCTGTAGAAAGAGACCGAATACATAGGGTTTAGTAATGTAAAATTCGGGTATCCTACAACCACCAAATGGCAAATAGACGACGTGAAAATAATCTGGAAGTTTAGGTATTTTCCAGAATTAAATTATAGTGTATGGTTATTAGTGTGTGGGTCATGTCAAAACATCTCCAAGTTAAAGATGACTATAGGAAAACATGACAAGTTAAATAAATACTAAGCTGCTCACTGGACATTGATGAGTACATTTTATGCGCAAGTGTGTAATAGCCCTAGTTGCTTGTTTTACTTTGGTAATTTTTTTTTACATTTTCAATTCTTATTTCATTTATATATATGTTTAGATTTGTTTATATAATCAATTAATAGTGTGTTTGGTTTGGTTTACAGGTTAGGAAGGACTGGAGCTAGAGCTTGGAGCTGGGAACATGGCCCATAGGCCTAGATTTCAAACTAAGACGCTCTGATACCATATGTAGGGGCCGGATAAATTAAACAACCATTTATTCTAAACATAGCAGTAAAATTAAAGAGTTTCCTTCATTTAGCACATTCACATTCAAATTTATCAATAATAATAAAATTAATTAAATATAATAAAAAGAAATAATTCATAATTTTAAATAAATACCTGAACCTGATGCTAATAACCCTCCGTTTGTCCAAATGCCTTCTTGACCGCTGCTTCACTGTAAGACACTGCCCAAAACCTAGTTCCTCCCTGCCAACTAGGTAACTTCCTAGCTCCAGGATATCATATGGATATCTTGGCCCCTGTGCCCAAAACCTCCAGCAATCCCGGTGCCAGACTGATACAATCCCACTCCCAAAACTCCACTCCTCTCTGCAAATCCAGACCCCCAAAATCAATCGCTCATCCCCCCGTCGAATGACCTCCCATCAACCTCCTTCCCCTCCATATTCCTCCTTCACCGACTCCCCCCTCATTTACTCCCTACCTAACCCATTTATTACCTTCTTATCCTTTCCCGTTAATGCCCCTTATCCCCTTTATTT
>SNQJ01S0014626.1:37273-55262 GCA_010110895.2 Picea sitchensis
GGAGATGAAGTTTGGCTTTACATCAGTAAGGAGAGGCTTAAAGGAGAAGGTAAAAAATTGAAACCGATTCGATATGGTCCTTTCAAGATTATCAACAAGATTTGTAACAATGTCTTTCGTTTAGATTTGCCTCCTTATATGAAAATGTATGCAGTTATTAATGTTGAGAATTTGAAATTGTATGAGCCTCCTTCGATTGATGATCAAGGAGAGCATGTTCAGATTCCTTCTATAGATGATTTTTCCCCAGAATATCTTACAGAACTGCATGAAGACACCATCCTTGACACGAGAATGTGAACTTCAAAATGAGGAAATGTGGAGTATCTTCAAGTTGGTATTAAAGGTACAAATCCAATAAAATCCAAGTGGATTGAGGTTGGAAAGGTGAGGGAGCTATACCCTCATCTTCAGATAGACTAAAAATAGTCTTTTGGAGGTCCAAAAGCTTTCCAATGGGGAGGTGTGATCAAGGGATCAAATTTTTCTCAAAAATTCAAAGTGTTCAAAATCTCTTCAAATCGAATGAGAGCATAGAAATCATTGTTATGAACCCAACGCAACTCGTTTGGGTTCAAATGAACATCGGGAGCGAGAGATATCGTGTTCTGTTCCAAATGACAAACAGGTAAAAAAAAGGGATGCTGACTATACAGTCCGTACAGTCCATACAGACGCTGACGTGGTAGGTTGTACGACATGTGGTAGGACATACAACATGTGGCAAGCAGTTATTTGGACAGTTGACATGGGATGTGGCATGTTTTCAGCGAACAGGATGACGACACGTGGCCTAGTCAATGGCCGCCACGTGTCATATATCTATTGGTTTAAAATTATATCGTTGGTCAGAGTCAACCTTGCGACCTTTGAGTAGGGCGGAAAGACTTGGCAAGAGCCACCAACCGATGTGCCACTAGTTTTTCTTTGTAATATATATGGTGAAAAATATATAAATGTTTTCATATGTGTATAGTTTGGGGCGCAACCAGGTCGGAGCTTAGCCCCAGCCCTTGGTCACACATTGTATTACATATGACCCAATGCTATACCATTCGGGCACGTGCACGGTTGTGTTTGTTCCAATGGTTATACAAATGACCCACCATTTGACCTTTGACCATTGGCTTGTGGAACAGTATCCTATGTTTATGCTAACATTCGGTCACATGGGTCATATGACCTTGCCCTTGACGGTTAGGGGCTAGGTGCACCTGTAACTGTCCTACAGTTTGCATGGTTCATGCGGTTGCATCTAGTGCTATGTTTTTACACTTAAATATGCATGTGGGCTAGGTTGAGCCAACAAGGGTGCGTTTTGTAGATGCAGAGACAACAAGTTTGAAGGGGGGACTTCCAGGAAGCCTATCTTCTTCATTTTTTGGCTAAACGAGGTGCCGAAAAAGCCCAGCTAGCGGTTTTTGGATGTTCTGAAGCCATTGGAGTAGTCTATTTGGAATTTTGAGCATTGTAAAGCACATTTTTTATCACTTTGAACAAATAATATAAATGATCCATTGGAAGCTAGACCAGGAGATGTAGCCCAAGAGAGGGGTGAACTCCTTTATCATTTGTTGTGTTATGTGTTTTCTGTTCACTGTTTTTGCTACTGTTTATATGCATCTTAAATGAGTAAATCCTATTAAAGTTGTGTTGCAAAGTTGATCCATTTTCATTTTAACACAAATTTTACTTGCAAACATTTTCAAGAATACAAGTCTTCTTCATTTTTAGATCAATATTCAATCAATATTAATACCCATTAGTATATAAAAAATCAACCAAATGCAAGTAATATTCCCACTTAGATGACTTATCTATCACATGCATTCTTAACATGTCTTTAATCACTTGGTTGACTCTCTATTTATTCCCATCTTACTGTGGATGGTATGTTGTGCTAAAGTTTAGATTTGTATCAAATACTTTAAATAATCCTCTCTATAAATTAGAAGTAAACTTTGTGTCTTTGTTTGAAACAATTGCCTTAGGTATCTTATGCAACCTAGCAATTTCCATTGGGTAAATTTATGCAATATTAGTTGTTGTATGAGTCATTTTAACAAGAAAAAAATGAGCAACCTTTTTCAATTTATCCACAACTACAATTATGGAATCATGTTGCATTGTTGTCCTAGGAAACTTAGCGACAAAATCAATGGTTACCACTTCCCATTTCTTCTCTGGAATTGGTAATGGATGAAGCAAACCTGCTGGGTATTTATACTCAACTTTCATTCTCTAACATTACATACATTTGGAAATGTAATAAGAAACATCGTTCTTCATTCCAGGAAAAAAAAATTGACTTCTTACTACTGTAATTTTTTTCTTGTAACTGAGATGTCCAACATATGGAACAATATGCATTTCTTTTTAAAAAAAATTCTGAAGTTCTGCAGAACTAGGAACATAAATTCCGTTCTTATGCATAAGTAATATGTCTTGCTTAATCTCATAATCTTTAATTTTTTGTTGTACATTTTCCCACTATAAACTTTATGTTATCTATAGGTAAAGATTATTTGTAACAACAACATATAAAACTCTACTCTTTAGATATGGTTGATGCATACTAATGGTCATAGCATGCATGAGATGTATCCTTCTACTGAGTTCATCAACAACTTTTATTTATTTCCCTTTGATATGCTTGAAGTCAAAGTCACATTCACTTAAAAATATCATCCATCTTTCCTACCTAACATTCAAAGTTGGTTGTTCAAAAAGATATTTCACACCACTATGATCTATCCTTAATTCAAACCCCTTTCCCATGAGAGAATTCCTCCACATTTTTATTGCATGAACTATGAAATAAAGCTCCAAATAATGTGTGGGATAATTACTCTCATGTTATTTAAGATTTATGGACTCATAACTAATGACGTATCCATTTTGAGTGAGAAATCCACTAAGTCCTTCCTTGTATGCATCTGTACATACCACAAAATTCTCATTTGGGTTAGCAATATTTAAAATAGGTGCATTAGTAAGTAATTCCTTTAACAAATTGAAATTTTCTTCACATTTTGTATTCCATTAAAACTTAATTCCCTTCTTTTGAAAATAAGTGTTGGGATGAAAAATATTAGAGAACCTTGCTATAAACCACCTATAGTATCTAGCTAATCCCATAAAATATATGATTTCTAAAACATTCCTGGGTGTTGGCCATCCTCTAATGGCTTCAATATTTTTTGGATCCACTGGTATGCCTTATTATGAAATAATTTGTCCCAAATAATGGATTTGTTCTTGGAAAAAACAACACTTACTAATATTGGCATAAATTTTATTTTCCATGAACACTTGCATGGACAACCTCAGGTGATGTTCATGTTCTTCCTTAGACTTATAATAAATAAGTATGTCATCCAAAAACACAATGACAAAATTATCCAGATAATTTTTTAATATGACATTCATTAAGAATATAACTATAGTTGGTGCATTGGTCAATCCAAATGACACAAATACAAATTCATAATATCTAAACCTGGTGATAAAGGCTATCTTATTGATGTCTTCTTCCTTGATTCTTACCTGCTGGTATCCTGATCTCAAGTATATTTTTGAAAAATCTTTGGTCCTCTTAGTTGATCAAAGAGGTCATGAATTCTAGGTAGAGGGTATTGGTTGTTCACACTGGATTTATTCAACTATCTAAGGTCAATGCACAACCTCAATGTTCCATCATTATTTTTGACAAAGAGTATCGGTGCTCCCCAAGGTGAAACACTTGGGTGTATGTACCCTTTCTTCAACAATTATTCCATATGAATGTGTAATTCTTTTAATTATGGTGTACTCATTATGTAAGGTGTTTTTGATACTAGGGTAGTTCCTGGTACTAAATCAATTCAGAAATATATTTCCCTCTTTGGCAGTAATCCTCATATTTTTTGGAATACATCTTCGAACTTGTTGAGATCAATTCCCGCTTCCAAAATTTCCCTCCCATTTCCTATTTTCCCAACTTCTTTTGTCCATTTCTTTCCCGTCTTCTATACTTACCCAAATTCCCCTTTTCCTTTTTTCCCTTCTATTCTCCCTTTCTAGTTACTGCATAGTCATTTTTCCAAAACGACAGTTTCACGGGTTGGTGGACTCACGGGTTCTCACTTCCTATTCCCATATCATGAGTCTGACCGATTACCATATCATCATATACTTAACTATTTTTGTAGTCGCAGTTTCCTGGTTTGGTGGGGTCAAGTTTTCATACTCCATCTTCCGTGATATACATTTTTCATCCAAAATATCAACGATCTAGATTTTGACCATCGGACTCCCCGAGCTCCCAAGTATCTCATCCCTCCTATGTTGGGCCGTCGAACCACATCAGAAAACTTAGCCAATTTTCAACCTTTTGTGGTCATGGGTTCCCGGGTTGAGGGGTTCACAAAAATCCCAAATCATGTTTTCTCTCGTTCATCCCCGCCACCTTTGCAATTTTCCCAATACACATCTAGTATGGTTTAATTCTAATTAATCATCATGCAGGTCCCATAAATATAATCATTAATAAGAGAATGGCTCGAGGATATTTCTTATTAAACCACATTAAAGAATGATTTGTGGAAGATTATAGTATATCTCTCAAGAGCTCATTTCAAATATTATTTGGATCAAAAGAATGCTCTTGTTAACTTATGGAAACCACAACTTGAAATCAATTCTGCAGAGATACTTTGAACATTTTTGATGTGAGGACCAAAAATTTTAGTGGTACAGAGTGTATTCTTATTATTCATCCCCTTATGATCATAAGAAAGTAATTTGGACATCCGAAATTGCTCGTGCATGTTGTGTTCCTAAAGGTTTTTACTGTAAGGAGTTGGTTTCCTGGTGCACTGAGAAGTATATACAAAGTCAATGGATGATTCAACTCCAAGACCATTCTCTTGTCTTTCTTTCACCTCAAGTGTTCTTTAAAATGATGAAACTCCCAGAGACAACACTCACCTTCAAAGGTGAAGATTGCAGGGACTTATTGAAAAAACATGACAACGACCTGGATCTCTTACCTGAATTCTTGGAGAATCCCAAGACCATCCTTGAAGATATTACCATATTGTAGGTCAACTTGTTCAAAAATACCTTTCGGGAAATTGCCTTGTTATTTACCAGATTTACGGCCAAGAAAAAGATGCCAACATTTCCCGCATGATTCTTTATATCTTACATTATAATGTTAAGGAGCAGACCATTTTCGATTGGGGGAAGTTGATTTCCATTGAAATATCTTCCCAATTGTCTCAGTATAAAAAGGATAATAAATTTGGTATGGCTTCTTATTTGGTTTTTTTGATAGCGCATTACTGTCAATTTCTTAAATTGACTGTATGCAAGAAGGTGAACTGTGAATTTGACCCCATGAACTTTTGGTAACAAGCATTATGGAGGCACAAATATTCCCTGCATTTTTATGAAGTAATCAATGACTTTTTCTCGGTTCTTAAAGTATTGTTGTTTGAAAAATATACCCCAAGAATATCCACTCATACTAGTAAACTCCCAGATAAAATGGGGACTTTGGAGAAAATAGAAAATTACAATGTTATCAAGACTTCCAGTTTTAAGGAAAATCCCTCCCTTCTTTCATTCCATATATCCGACAGAATGTTTGTTACAGAAGTTGCAAGGCAATATAATTTATGGCTGCACTTTTTTCATGAAAAATGAAAAACGTAATTCATACCTTTGCCTTCGAATATTTGGTATTTTCTATTAAGATAGATGAACAAAATTGATGAATTTGCAAACCCCTTCCACAACATGAATCTCAAGTATATTGAAAAGATTAGATGGTTTGACCCTAATGAAATATTTGTGGAACATATGTTAACATTGGCTTTAAACAATTCATTTGTACACATTGTTCTAGGAGAATAAGAAGATAATTACCTGGGAAATCCTACCCATATTGTTGGCGACTTAGAGACAGTACTCAGTACCAATGAATTTTACAAACAAAGAGGAAAGGGTCCCAACGAGAATATTTCCCAATCCCCAACTGTTACTCCTAATACTAAAACACCTTTGAGAAGTGCTCCAATGAACGACCCATCTAAAAAGGTAATCAATAGTAGTTAAGGAAGAGGAGGAGACAATAAACCCCCTCCAAGAAAAAATGAAATCTCACATAAACTCCCTTTCAGGAAGAAGAGGAAAAATATTGTACAAGAGGAAGAAGAGAATCATGTTGAAAGTGACATGAATAACTTATCCCTCAAAGATATGGAGCTCAAGGTTGAAATTGATAAAATGTTTCCTAACATTGATAAGCCATGAGGTGCGACCCACCTAAATCAGTCATTGGAAATTGTTGAGATTGAGATATTTGATGAAGAATAATCATTTGTATTTCAGAGCATTGTCTTTGACAAAAAATCTAAAAAATTAATTATTGATAAGAATGTTGTCAAGAGTAAAAAGGGGAAATATTATTCATAGGTTAACCTAAGAAATATGTGGCCTTCCCAAATTTTCAAAGTCCATAAAGCAACTGACGATGAATTGGACGACTCCATTGGTGGTCTCGAAGCGAAAAATATAAATTTAAATGAAAGGATTAAGGAATTGGAAGAGACCTTGATGCCTCTTCCACTTCTTTCCATCCCTTTGGAAATTGTCACAGCCACCATGCCCACAACCAAATTAAAAGGATCCTCAAGCTTACTGACATAAACTAGGAGCTATGCAGAGAATAATATCAATAAAAGAATGGAATTGATTACAGAGGCTTAGGAAATCTCAAAGAACATGATTTATTTATGCTTAAGGGTGCATTCCTTCCATGAGTATTTACAGGATGACCTAAAAAATGAAGAAGGTTTCTACCTTTATGTTTTGGTATTCTTTGGTATTAAATTTTCCAACATGTTAGAGCTAAAGAGAAGAGAGGAGGAACTTCCCTCTCCAAGTCGGATCAAGCGGCTGAATACCTGTTGGAAAGAAAAAATAAAGAGCTGGAACAACATCGTTCAATCCTACATCCAAGCGATAACAAGGAGAGAAGATATATTCAAAAGGCTCAATTTGATCCCAAGTCGAAGATCCCAGATCCCAAGTTGATCCTCAATTTGTTGTTCCTAACAAAAAAATAGCTCGATGAGCAAGTTGATATTTTTAAAGGATTGTCAATTGAAAAAATCATTAAATATGATGAGGACACCATAAATAACTAGATAGTGGATTAGTTCATAAAAAATTAGGATATTGAAGAAGCATTACATGGAATTTCCCTTGATCTCCAAGACTTGGACAATGAGTTGTTCAATATTAAAATATGGCGTGAAATAAACATGGCACCAATGAAAAGTTACGTGAAGGAATGGTTCAAGAAAGCTATCAATAAAATGATTAATGAAGGGAAAGAATAAGTTGACACAATTCCTATAATCTTTGATGAAAATGATAAAAGGACATCAGTGAGAAAATGAACATGAAGAGAGACCACCACAATAAGTTTATGTTGATCACATACTTTTTTTCTTTATCAATCCCTCCATCTAGTTATTCCACCTCTTTCACTAGAAAGGGTTAACCAAAGACTGATAACTCATTTTTTCTTCTTACCAGGTATTTTTTATCTTTATGTTGCCCACCATATTCCTTCTAAAATATTATTTCTTGTATTTATTTTCTTTATGGTCTGTGGGTGCCCCAATTCTAGTCTTTAATAAAAACACATTTACAATTTCAAAGAATATGTAACAAACTATATATTTTGGGAAATTTCAAGAGAACTACCTTGGGAACAATCTCGACTATGCTTTGTAACCCTGTTTTCAAAATATAAAGTATCTAAGGTTGATCTATCATTATCTTTATTTGAGCTTCCCATGTGTCCACTCTGTTAAAGTTCTCTTATGCACGCGGATCATTTTATTTTTATTTTTATGTGATCAAAAATATTTATCCTAAACTATGATGGATGTGAGGAAATTTTTCTTATTTGATTGAAATGTGTGAAATGTGTAATTCCTAGTCCTCTCTTAGTAACTTTCTTTAAAAATAAAACAAAAAAAAAAATCCTTTTATTTTCTTGTAATTTTTATGTTTCTTTAAATTGTTACGACAATCTTCTGTCAAGTCCCACATTTAGAATATTTGGAAATCTCAAGGAAATATGAAGAGAAGTACCACCTCTATAAAAACGCAGGAGGAATTACATCCTCATGAGGTTTTCATTTCGGTCTTAACGGATTCAAGCGTCAACAAAACTCTTGAAATATTGAAAAAGCTTCAAAGCTTGGCCCTTTTTTCTTTTTTGGCTCCTCCACATGACCTGCATACAATTGACATCTTTTTCCAAAACATTTCTTCAAATGCAAGGATGAAATCTCCCTTATAGAAATGGGTCTTGGAATTCCTTTCACAATGATCTATTTTCCTTCTTCATCAAGACATGTAAATGTCTTGTTATGACAATATAGGACAACATGATGCTTGTCCAACTAATACATTGCAATTAGGATATAATAAGATCCTAATGTGATGATATTCATATTAACATTAGTACTCACTACATTCATATTTATTGGACAACTTATAACAACCTCATTGATCATTCTTTTGGGTCTAGTGGATAGTTGAAACAAACTTGATTTCTCGAGCTTACTTTTCTCCAAATGTAATCTATCCACTATTTTAGGATCAATGTAATAATGACTTGCTCATAAATCAATTCAAATAACAACATGATGATTGATGATATTACCTTCCACCTCAATTATATTGGATTGGTACTCTTCTTGTTGATATTCTAAGGCTACATATATTCTTTCGATGTCCTATACTATTGTAGCCTCTTGGATGTTGTGCATAGTCTTCACTTTATCTCCTCTATGAGGGAAATATTTGTATAGGTGATTTTCTTTGCACCCTCAACATTGGATTGTTGGTATTCCTCTTTTTCCCAAGGAGTATTCTTTCTTGGATTCATCCTTAGTAGAGTGATCTTGTTGATTATTATTATGAATGTTTCTATTGAAAGGGGGTTTAAATCCTTTCCTTCTTTGATGATATTTATCTTTATTATTATCCTTCCAAGATTTATGCATGGATTATCTACCCTTTCCTTTCTCATACATTTACTTATCCTTCCTAATGCTTTCTGTCAAATTCCTAGGCTCATAATAATGAATATTCTCTTTATAAAAGGATGGAAGTCCACCCAATAACCTTTGTATCTTCACCTTATCATCCTTGATAAACCCCACATACTTCAACAATCCAAAGAAATTGTTTTCATATTCTATCATGGTCATGCTTCACGATCTTAGTTAAAAGAACTCTTGCATTTTATTTTCATATAAGTGTTCTAAAAGGTACTCATGAAATTATCTCTTAAACTTCTTCCAAGTGATATTGTTATCATTAATGTTCTCAACTTGCTTCAATTGGTCCCACCACATAGAAAATTTCCCATGCAAATGGTATGTGGAAATTAGGGCTTCTAAGTTAGATGAGTAGTTATGTAACTGGAAGTACTTTCTAATTCCCAAAAACTAGGCTTCAGTGTCATCTTCCCTTTTTCTTTCACCATCAAAGGATGGTGGATTATGATTACTTATTTCTCCTTTCAAACTTTCCAATTCATGTCTTCTTCTTTTGTGCCTAACAAGAGACACTTTAGAACTACTTATGGAGTCTTCAAATGCATAAAATTTTCTTGTTGAGTAAGGAGGCGAGTGATGTCTATGATTTCTACCAGAACTTCTTGAATGACAAAATCTTCTATAGTTATCTCTTCTTTCATGATATGTTCATTCTTCCTCATGCCTCGAGACTGATCCATTCCTTGCTTGCCTATGAAACTAATTTATGATTTGCATCACCTAATCATTTATTTTGATTTTGTTCTCTCATCGACCTCTCATTGTATGCTTTGTAAATATGGACTTCTATTTTCAGGCTTATCACAAAATATATTAATGTTTCTTGTTCCCCTCTACTCTTGTTTACATTTGATTATGTCTTTGCATTACCAACACTAATATTTTTACCTTTCCCTTCTTTATCATGACTAAAGGCTCCCTATCCTTCCTCCATGTCCCAAATATGCATTCTTATATTGAAATGATATGTTTATATCCCCTAATTCTATAAAATATGCAAACAAACATTTTGTTAGAATTATGCATATTATAGAGATTTTCCAATCAATGCTACATGCAATTTTTCTTCTCAATTCATGAAGAAATATATCATCATTCTCCAAATTATAATAATTAAAGTTTATTATCCTCATAATAAAATTTCCAATGACTATAATCATTCCCCAATCTGATATATGATTTGAAATTTATGGCTTCCTGAAAAACCTATTTTCACCCCATTTGCCCATTTTCTCCACTAGTGTACTTTTATTGAAAGGCCAAATTTTGTCAACTAGAGAAGATAATATGTCAGGAACTAGAAATTTTTTTGTATGATAAATAGATAGTAATAATGAAAAGAAATTCATATTAATGCTCATATTTTAAACCTGATACTCCAGTCAAGAACTACAACAATATGTAAATGACAACTTTTTCCTTTTTCCCCATTTTTACAAACTTTAATTTTTTTAGAAAAACTGGTTATTTCACAATCTATGCACTTCTAGAAAAATTTAAGTAAACCAAAGTTTTTTGTATTGATAATTATACAAAAAATTTATTCAATAAACTTGTCCAGTTTTGTGTTCTAGGGTCACTTTTCCTCTGAAAGTCTCAAAAATCCCCAAAAAGTGGCCCATAATGGTGTATTTTGGCCTATTTCAGTATCCCCATTCCAATATGCTTAGGATTTATTTAGTTCCTTCATGGGTTATTTCCATGTCTAATTTTTAAAATCTCTTCAAGAATTTAAACTTAATATGGATTCCTCTCAACGATATGGACTCGTATCTTTAAAACCCACTATTTTTCAATTTATGACAAATCCAGGTAGAATTGGACAAGGGCCCTGTGTGGAAATTTCATGTATCTCCTTTGTACAAAAAAACCCTATAAGTTTCATCCTGATATGAATAAATATTATATATATTTGGCCAAAATAAGAAAATGGCTCCAGACTAGGAAACTAAGAAAATAAGAAATTGTGGAACATTTTTTCCTAAGTGCAATTTGTACTTTCGATTTCAAGTCGAAAGCAACATGGACCATTTATCTTCACTTGATTGACCATTGATGACCGATGTTATCCTTTGTAATGCACAACACTTTCCTCAAAGTGCCAACCTGACCAACGTTCATCATCCCAACTCCCCAATGATTGATTTGCACACAAATCCAAATTGGTCGACATGGCCATCGACCATGGATGATATTCATTGGTGAATGGAACTCCCTACCAATTTGGATGATTTCCAGCCATTGGCCAATTAGTTATTGATGATCCTTGATGACTGTCAAAAATATTTCCTCAATTCGACCGACCAAACCATCAATCATCGACTATCTCAGTTGGCTGGCGTGGAAACTATGATGATGTGGCATGAAACGTAGGTGATGACATGACATGACAAGCTATATTGAGGAATCAACTGGCATGATATAGCATGACACACCATCACCTTCATTTCTCCATCGACCATCAGTTGTCAAATATTTCCTTTGGTTGAATGAAAACTTCACCCAAGTTCATATATCTCCCTTCCATTGGCCATCAAATATCAGAGGCTTCCTCTGGAAAAATGAAAACTTTACCCAAATTATTTGATCCTTAATTCATTGGCCATCGACGAAAAGAGGTTTCCTTTGCTTGAATGAAAACTTCACCAAAACTCACTAATTTTTTATCCATCAGCCATTGCTGATTAGAGATGTATTTTGGTTAAACTTCAACACTTCACCAAACTCAACGATCCCTGAACATTGGCCATCAATGACCTTTATTGGATAACTTCAAAACTTAGACAATATTGGCCAAAACCCAGGTGAATATGGATCATTGATCTCCCAACTAAGATTTTCTCGACTATTGATTTTCTCCAACTTCCTAAACGAGCGAAAATGAATACGGACCGTTGATATTCCTCATTTTTTGAACCACCAAAATGAATCTCGACCATTAATCTTATAACTTTGTCAAAGTTCAAAACTTTATCAATTTTTAAATTTATCAAGGGTGAATCTAGGTTGTTGATTTCAAGATTGGACATGATATCGACCTTCAATTCTATGAACTCTTCCCCATGCTACAATGAACATTAAAATACAAGTTTTTAAATTTTCCAAGTTGAATTCAACTTTGCAACTCTGCAAATTGAATCCATTAACTTCTTAGATAGTCCCGAATCATATAAAACTTGAATCCACTCACGAATTTAGGAATTTTCTCTCTAATTTTCACCATTTTTTGATAAATTCATACAAACCAAAATTAGTGATAGGGAATCTTCCCAATTCACACTCATGATGGCCCATACTAGTCTGGTGTGTCAACCAGAAGCTATAATATCAACATGTAACTTACCCAATTACCAATAGGCAAGGCACGCTACCGCAAAAACAAACTTCAAAATTGATTTTGAAATTATGATAACATCTAATTAATAAATAAGAATGAAAGACTCATGTGCAATAATCAAGATTTAGGATACAATATAAAAGAAATGGACAATATGGGATGCACAACAATAACCAACGAGCATGCATATTATAAAAATGAATCTCATAGATAATAATTAATACACAAGAGAAATAAATATACAAGCATAGAAACACATGGAATAGAACGCTATCTTAAATGAAATCAATCACCAACTGGCTATAGACCAAGGACATTCCACCCAAAAACAGATGTTCTTTTTCCAAGTATCAACAACAGGTCACCCCTAAGCTAGGGCTATGAATCCAGAAGGATGGTTCAAGGGAGTCTCTCAGCTTCCCAAACCTGTCAACACTCAAGCTCTAACATCTTTCTCAAAAGACAACAATATAAATTGCACCAACTCTCTTCTCTCTATCCTACACCAACCAAAGACAATGAACCCCCTTCACTACCACATAGTCCCTCATGTTGCCCACTTCTTTCCATGATCCAGTGCATCTGGTCAAGAATATCCATGATGAGACTCTCAGGATTTGTAGTTCTGTACAAATTTTAGCACATTCCAATGCATCTCAGGCATGCAAGAAGAATTTCATGGATGAAATGCACCAGTCATTACTACAACCAAAAAACAATGGCTTCTTCCTCAACAATTCTCCCCCATGTCCCAACCAAGTACAAGAATGAATGATGAATGAGGAATGATAAATGAGTAACAATGAATTAAAGAGTAAATGGAGAGTGTGAATAAAATAAAGAGTGTGAACCCGAAAATATCCCAAAGATGGGTTTATATATTTACTTGGGAATCAAGAACCACATGGCCTTCTAAAAATAAGCTCATGTAACCATTCCTCTCAATTAAAAATAATTATGGTAGATAAAATGCAATAAAAATATTTATCCCCTAAATCCCTCTCTCTTCTGGAATCATATGCCCCTATAACTCTTGTCCTTTTCCATATTGCAACCAACGATATATTTTATTATTATTAATGATCAAATCATTACATTTCCTAGGCACTCTGACCTCTTTTAATTGTTAGGGTGCTCTGACCTTTTATAAAGTAAACAAAATACATTAATTAATTTGGGGGACTCAAAACTAAGGTATTACACTTGTCTATAAATCTTTGACCTATTAATATCTTTGTTGTCTTTGTAATAAAAAAAATAATGAACAAGTTGCATCATATAATCCTTTGAATCTATAACCACTCTCTCACTAACTCAAGAGACCCGAGCATCCTTACATTTGTACCATTGATCGCTAAGCCTTAGATATGAGACATAGTGATATGCATACAACTTTTTTCCCTACTCCAGAGTAGAAATAGTGGAGTACACCCTATTAAATATTTTGCAAAATCAATATATGGAACTATATGTTTCCAAATTTTAGTAATAGATCCATATGCCACCTATGCAATATAGATTGAAACTTGAGTAGAGTATTGTCTTGAAAACCTGTTTATTGACAAAGTTCCACGTCAAATGTACAAGAACTGTTTGGTAAAGTACTATTTTTTTTAATACTGACATGAGAGGATTGTGGGGATGTTGAATTACTAAGCTCAAAATCTAAAGAGGCTATTAATAATTGTTCAACTTGGAGAACTTTTTGTTTATACTTCTCAAACCAATAAATAGAAAGTAAATAATGAAAATTTTCCAACTCATTCTTATGGAAAATTTTGTATGACACTATAAGTACATTGTTCAGTGGGGGTGACACTCTATATTTGCTTCCAAGAAAATTGCAACAATTGTTATTAAAATCACAGTCACATGTATAGAGTTTGAAGAAAAGAACAATAATAATATATAAAATAAGTTTCTTTCTACAATTCAATTCCATATTTTCTTGAAGGAGAGCATGTCTCAATCTCTTCCCTTGATAAATAGAGATCTAATCCTTCATAGTTGTTTTTGGATTACTAAGAGGGGATGTGAATCAATAATAATGCTTTTCAATATGTTTTAACTAGAATATATATAAGTGTGTTTATCCTTGTGATCAGTTTACTAATATCATTCAACAAGTGCATAATAAATAAACCATGATCAAGGAGTAATCATACACATACAAAGTACACTAGTATTTTTATGGGGAAACCCAATGCGGGAGGAAACCACATCATTATTTTTCTTATATGTATTTAAGAAGTACATTCATTGGAAGCACCAACTTCCTTTGTTCTCTAGCTACAACTGAAAGGAGGCTCCAACCCCTTATTTTTTAGGCTACAACCTGAGGGAAGCTCCAACTGCCCCATTCTCTGGATCAAACAAGAAGGAGGCTACAACCCCTTATTTTCTCCAACTACAATCAGAAGGTGTCTAAAACCACCTATCTTTGGCCTGCACAAACCTCCCTGAAGTATAAATGTCAAATGTAGACAACCTATCACTATCACTGAATCAACTTTGCCACTGAAAGTCTGTCCCAACATGTACCAAACTTATTCAAAAAATTCCTACAGATCTACGACCTGCATATACTGCAACATGTGAGTATCCACACCTTTCCCTACTGCAACTCACATATTTTTGCACCTATGCTTACTGCAACTCGTGGACTAGCACAAAACTCTATCAGTACACCAACACTCTCCTTGTCTCTTTGTCTGTGTCACTTTCTAAGTCTCTATCACTATTTAATCACTTTGTATCTTCTCACAGACTCGTTGATTTGATAGAAGCAATACTCATCCAATATCCAGGTATATATAACACAACCATGTACTAGGTTCATACATATGTCTTACTTAACTCATGTAATATATGAACCCCTTAGATTAACCATACATCAAACCCTCACTATCATGTAACCCATCCTTTTCTGACAACATTATGTCTCAACCATAAACCCTCAACCATACTCCAAATAACATAGGATATGTATTAGCAATATGCTCAATGAAGTATCCCAACAACAAACTGTTAATATTATGGTAGCTGCGGGAGGTATTTACCTCTACATGTGAAATTGACGAGAATAGAAGACTCTGAGAAGCAAGAGAAACCCTAATGAATTGGCTAATAACCCTAGAAGCCTTGTCGGCCCAAGAAGATAATTTATATTAAGCTATTAGCCTCCAAGAGAAGAAGTCGGCTAGAATTAATAATAATATACTGAATAGACACATACCCAGAAGGAGAAGTCGGCCCCAACAAACTGACAGGATTACTATAAATATAGGGTGTCAGTTCTCTTTTGACAACATCTCAGAATTGCAGTTCTGCAGTTTGGTGCGCAGGTCTGGAGAAGGGTTGCAGCTGCAGCTGCAGCAGCAACTAGTTATCAGTATTGGCTTGGATATCTCTTGGTTAGGGTTTGGGACTATCTGATCAGATTTTGTGTTGCACTATCCTTGGGGAGAGATGTGTTGTTCTTTGTTTGGCTATCTAGCCTAGGGTTTGCTTCGAGAGGAATTCTTAGGTCAAGGTTAAGGTGCTCGGAGGGAGGCTTCGGCCTATGGTTGGGTGATGAGGGTATCGTCAATGGTAAAATGAGCACACCATATTCTATATTCTAACAGGTTATGGCCCCACACCTCTTCAGTCAGCCTAAAATGCTAGAAGGAAACATAGCCACTAGATATTGAGCTCGTTGAGGAACTGCCGCTAGGGTTACTAGCAGGAGCAACTTCCAAAAGCATTGCAGCTAGGGTTACCAGCAGAAGCAGTTGCAGAAACCCTAAACCTCTTATTGAGTCACCTTAAGTGATGATATTGACCTAATCTCCGAATAGATTAGTGCACCCTAGCCCAGTGCATCTCCTGGTACTCTCAGAAGGCCAAGACATGAAGTTTGAATTTCTGGTCAAATCTAGGGTTTGACCAAGTCAAGCAAGCCATGACGAACTCTATGAAGTCTGATAACAAGTTAGATGGAGCTTCTAAATTCAGAGCATGGAAGACAAGGATTGACCTCATCCTTTCTAAGAATAAAGTGTTGGACATTGTGAAAGGAAAGATCGTGAAGCCAGAGTTTACAGAAGGAGAAGAGAAGGAACCATAGAACATTGCAGCTATGGAGAAGTTCAAAGACGTTGACATCAATTCCATGAGTATCATAGTGGATTCCATAAAAGATCACTTGATACCCTACATCTCCCATCTTGACTCATCGAAGAATATGTATGATGCCCTAACAAATTTCTTCTCAGTTAGAAACATTGGACAAGTTATGAGTCTGAAGAATGAGCTCTGTGACATGAAGATGAATGATGACGACAACATAACATCATACTTTGTAAGGATCTCCTATCTAAGAGATCAGCTACAAGCTATTGAAGAGATCACTTCAGAAAAGGAATTGGTGAACATAGTACTCAACGGTCTTCCCAAGACATGGGATGCATTTGCCGCAAGCATGAACACAAGGAAGGAGTACCCGATATTTGAAGAACTTTGGACTTGCTCTTCTCAAGAAGAATCAAGGATCAATGCAAAAGAGAAACCCCAAAAGAAGTACGATGAGCAAGCCTTCACAGCAAGATTCAAGAACTTCAGGAACAAAAGGAAGTTCGGTTCAAGGAAGAAGCCAAATCAAGAGAAAGACATTTCAGAAATACAGTGCTTCAACTGTCAGAAGTACGGTCACTACCAAAACCAGTGTCCAGAGCTAAAGAAAAGGAAAGAGAAACATGAAGCTTCAGTTGCCAAAGAAAAGGAACCAACAAAGAAGACTAAGCAGGATGGAAGAGACTTCTTCTACTAAAAGTTAACAACACTCTTCTTATTTTCTTGTACATATCTTGCTTGCATCGTCTCTGTACATATCCTGTATATCTATCTTTTGGAAGATAATGTGTTCCAAGAAGAACTATATCTACGAAAGAACAACAAGACAAGGATGAATATCATTAGATAATATATATGAAAGGATGAAATACAAATCATGTGGAAGACACTACAAGATAAGACCAAAATCAGAAATCAATCTTGAAGAGACTTGGAAAAAGTAAAGACAGAAAGAAGTCAACAATCTAAAGGAAAGTGAAGAAAGACTTATGACAACAACGACGGAAGCGTGGACTCTATTAGACAAAAGAGCCAATTATATATTGCAGAAGACAATAAGGATGCAGATCGAAGTGTGGACTCTATTATATATTGTAGAAGACAATAAGGATGGAGATGGAAGCAGTCAGATGAAGGGAGAAGATTATATGCACTCTTACATGAAGCAAGGATTAGGAGGGAGCTAATCCTATGATCCATTGAATATGATGAAATGTATATATCCATGATAACGGCCATGAAAGACAGTACGTGTTGAGCTCAACCGTAGAAGAAGACCTTTTCGAAGAGAAGCCTTAAAGTATTCCTGGTTGTCCATCCAGATCCGTGATCCTATGATGAAAGGAAGAAGTGGAATCTCTAGAACATGGAATCTACAAGAAACTTCATGGACCTAAGAAATAATGAAGAA
>SNQJ01S0014626.1:84371-95359 GCA_010110895.2 Picea sitchensis
CTAGCAGAGTTAACCATTTTTCTAGGGCTTCTGCATCTATCTATCCTTCAAATATAGGAATATCAAAATTAACTTGTACCTTGAAAGGCAAGGTGCCTCCAAAGTGGCCGCTTGATGAATATGTTCCTGATGCTATCGGTAGGCTTGAAGGATGTGGGAAAAATTTTCCATCATTTTGTCCCTCTGTCGCGTGAGAGCTTTCTCAAGCAACAAATTGATAGGATTGTCTGCTCCGTTGTTTTTCTTTTCTTCCACCATTGAGGGATTCTTGGGTGTGAGAGAGCGATTGTCTTCAAGAGAGACAAGTTCAAGACCCAACTTTCTATTCTCGGACCTCGTCAGGGACATGCATTGAAAAAACGATCAAGAGAAGCCTGCTCTGATACCACTGATCTGGATTATTTTCGACACGAAATGAGAGAGGAGATATAATAAAGAAATGCACAGAGATATTGCAGATATTCAATAATATAAGAGAAATGTATCAAATATGCAACCATAAACACAGATATACAGTAATACATTATTTCTATTAATCATAGAAATGTACAGAGATTGTAAAAATACAGAGTGAAAGACCGGCTAGAATGGTGGCAGCTTATCTCTGAGAAGAGTTGTGACGGCTACTCATGTTCACAAGAAGATGATTACAATGATGCTTTGAAGGCCCTTTTACAACAAATAGGAATTCCAAAATTCCTAGACATCCAAAAACCTAACCCTAGGAGATGAAGCACCAAAAGTCATGTGGGCCCCGTTTGGGTAAGTTAGTACATCAACTTCCCGTGGCCGTAACTTTTGCACACAATCTCTGTTTTAGGCGTATGATAGCTTGTTGGAAAGGTATCGTCAAGGAGATTCATTTTGGGGGCTCAGTCATTCATTTAGATATCATTGAGAAACTTGATCTTGAAAAACCTTCATTTAGGCCCTCAAAATGGCCCCAGAAGTTAAAACCTGCTAAAAATAGTAAGTTGCCAAAATTGCCAGAAAAGTTGTTTTGAGCCAGCTGGAAAAGGTGGGTGGTTACCGATATCCACCTAGATCATTTTGCAATAGCTTAAGTCATGATTAAGTCCTAGTTACAATAACTTTGACTAGTAAACTTCTTCTAAGAACTTCTGTAATGATTTGAATGCTTTGACCTTCTAAGGGATTATAGATAACTCATGAGGGTTCTCCAACTTTATTAATCCATATATACTCAACCATGAGGAACTACATGATGTACCACATATCATAATAAATGACACGATATATACTATCCACCTATAATAGTCTCACCTGCAAATTCATTGATATTCATTACATTATTCCTCAACCAAACTTGGGTTCCTTAACCACACTTAAGGGGATACCTGATTTGTGTATTGTACTTTCCTCAAGGATTAACATCAATGAAAACCAACCCAATTAATCAATAGTTTATACCAAGTTACCAATTGTACTATTAAATCCCTCTATGCTTCTTATGACATGTTCATTATCAAAGCTTGTTGAGTTACCAATGTTGTCTCCTTCTTTCCTTAATAGAGTAGAACTATTGGTAAATCCTTCTATATTACAAAATATTTCCTCTCTTCTACCAATGAAAGCTAAGTTGTTGTTAAATTACCATGATATACAAGCACCATCTTCCACTCTCCTTACAAAATCAAGCCCATTGTTGAAGTTATTTTCTCTTCTTTTCTTTGACATTGGCCTATTGTTGTAGCCTCCTATAGCATGGAATTTTTATTGAAATTTCCTTCTGAGTTTGTGAGGATTATTCTAAAAAATACCTTCATTTCCTGTCCAAATAGGAAAATTTTCATAACCAGATGAGAAAATCAATTATGGGTACCATTTTGTATGGGAAACTGATGACCTCTCACATGCACCATAAATTATAACTTCTTTGGAGAATTCAATAAACACTTTCCATCCTTTTTTAAATTGGAAAGTTCCCTTCAAAGGGTCCAATAAAATAGTCCATTCTTCTTGAAAGTCCTGTAATGATTTTGGTTGCAACCTCAAGCAACATTGATGTATACAAAAGGCTTAATTTGTTTTTAATGATTACATCTACCAATCCTCTTTTCAATATTTAAGTAAATTAAAAACTCTTCCAAAGAATGCCTATGGTTCCAACTCAATTTCTAATTCCTTGTCATAATATTCTTTCTAGTGTGATATCAACTCATCAAAGTTCATAGAAAAATCAATGTGAAATAGAAATTGTTTTGTAAATTTATGGAACAAATATTAGTATTGTACAACAATATTCAATTTCATCACTTTCCAAAAAAAACATCTATAGCCAATCGTTAGTTGCACCTTAACCTTTTGTTTATTTCTTTTAAAACTAACAAATTGAATATTAAAATATCCACAGAATCTAGTGGGTTAATGTTTCCTATATTGTAACAAACCTCCCGTTTTGTCACAACATCAAGCCTCATATAACAATTGCAATTTTTTTATTTTTATTTTTTGTGTGTGTAGGAAGGTAAACATGACATTATACTCAAAAATGCAACACGACGACGAACACCACGTGAGAAAATCACGCAACAACAACATGAAGACCTAACAAGAATAAGAATGACTACCCGCCCATCCTACCCTGCAAAGGTTAGGACCTCCAGAACACATAAGCAATGCTCAAGCCCAGGTTCCCATCGATTATGACCATTTAAGGTCTTAGGGATGGTGACTATTCTAAGGAACAAGGAGGTGTCCACATCCCACCCGACTCAAGTAGACCAAGCCTACTAAGCTATGGACAATCATCCTAACATCTTAACATTAATCACACAAGTAGCTAGAACCCTTACAGTGAGAAAATCGAGCACATTAAATTTTTACAAACCAAGTACAACCATTATTTAAAAGGAACCACAACACCCTCAATGGGAAGTGCAAGCTAAAAACGACTTCGCCAAAACCCCAATCAATAGTCGAGTCAAGCTAGTCAATAATTACAGCCTATTTTAATCATCTATTACGAGTCCAACTTAGCATGTCTAAAATGCAATATGACAATAAGGTACAATCTACATTAGTCTTAAAACCAATCCATTGTGCAACTTTAAATCACAATTTGTCATCATGGTACCCTCTAAATCAACGTTAGATAGACATCAATAGGCAAGTCTGGACTTTGACTTGGCTAATAATAAAAACAAAATTAATCATTAATTATACTCTAACTAGATTGTCTAAATTATAATTTAGCCTTTACTTTACAATCAAATAGACATTAGAGGCAACCAGTCTAGAAAAGTAAAATATGCAACCCATCTTTAATCCAAACTCCTTCCAACTAGCCATTAATCTTGATGACAATAGCAACCATTTTAAACTAGAGTGCTAGCATTAAAATAAGTAATGAAGCAAATAACAAAGCCTTTAACACAAAGCAAATTAATCAAGGCATTTAATAGCATGGCATTTAATAATAAATAACTGGGCATTTATCGTAAAGCAATAACAAGTCACAAAAATGAAAAAGAAAATAATTAGGCCTTTAATAATATTCACTCCAGCATAATGCGGTGTATCCCTTATAATTTAACACCTTACAAATTTATGCCATTAATAATATGCTGAATCAATGCAGTATATTCTTTACACTGTATAAATATAATTTAAACACCTTAAAAAGGATTCCTTTACTGTAATGATGCAAATGCATAATGCGTAATAATTAAACTCGAGCATAAATTATAATTTAAATAACTAAATGATTCCATCCATTGATATTAGACTCAATGTATTGCAGGGTGTTACTTTCACTGTACAACATATGATTAAAGCACTTTAAAAAAAAAGATCCCTTACTGTATTGATGCACATGCATAATGTGTAACATTAAACTCAGACATAATTTATAATTTAAACAACTAAATGATTCCCATCGAGAGTTAAAAAATGAAACTATCCAAGGATTTAAAGGAAACACTAGAATTAGAAAACTCATGGATGAGAGTTGGCAAGGCATTGGTAAAGGTACACAACAGTAAAGGAGGTCGGGAGGAAGGTAAAAGCATCAGAACACTCAGAGGGATAGTGGCAGTTTCGCTGAATGAGGGGAGAATGTCAGCGTAGTGCTTGGAGGAAGATTGTTGTGCGAGAAAGAAAAAACGAAATACAGTCAATTTTCTTTTTATCTTGGTGGAAAAAAACAATGAGATTACATGGAATCCCGAAATCAAAACAAATTTGCATGCATCCCATTCTCAACCGACAAGGAAACTCAAATTGATGTGTACGAAACATGAACACCAGGTCTCATCTGAAGGAAAGCTACAAGAACACAGTCCACCATTTAAAGGAAAAACGAAATCATGGCTTGAAGGAAAAACTAGTCATTTAAATGAAATCTTAGACACATAAACAAGGGCATATCATGGTCATTTAAGGCAGCAACCGAGTCATCCGTCTAATAGCAATCGAGGGCATGCAACAGTGAAAACAGTCAATGTCCCTAGCATCCATTCGAGGGTGTTTTCAGCCTCACTATCATTCGTTTAAAATTAAAAACAAATTCGTGGGAAATCAATCGACAAATGTTCAACCTTTTGAAGGGAAAAACGCGGGCATTCAACAACCGCTCAATAATGTATATAAAAAGTCATAGCCAGAATGTGCCTATCTAAATTGCCATCCACAAATCAAATGCTAACCATTAAACCAGATTTGGCTTTCCAGTAAATACATGCAGTGTTGAGTTTATGAAACGCAGAGTACAACAAGAACACCCCTCTCAAGATAAAACACATTCCTCACTGTAAATACGTATTAACTGAGGGTAAAACAATTCCATATCTAGAAAACACGCAAACATCATTCATCCCAGTGCGGAGGCAGTGATTTACATGTGTTACATAATTACTATTGCTGAGGTAAGATCTTATAGCCATTACATAAAGACCAACGCGGAAGTAATACCTTTTTCATCCATTAACTATTTAAAATAGCAGAGGTAATATATATATTTTTACATCTGTTACAAAATTGCCATCGTAGAGGTAAGATTTTTACTTCCATTACATAGTGACAATGCAGAAGTAAAACCTTTTTCATCCATTAACTGTTTAAAATAGTAGAGGTAATATATATGTTTTTACATTTGTTACAAAATTTCCATCGCAGAGGTAAGGTTTTTACCTCCATTACATAATGACAATGCAGAATAATAAAAACAAGTCAATCTACATGACCCAACGTAGATACAAGTTAAAGGATTTTCACATATTGGGATACAAACATAAAGATGCTAAGAATAGTAAGAGAATGCTTGGGCCATAAGGATAACTCGTCGAAGGGATCGCAGGGATTCTACCAGTCGGGGCACAGAAATTAAACAACAAGGAAGCAAGATAATCCAAACGTAGAGGCCATGCTAAAGGATGCAAGTCATCAATCTGGAAAGGACATCCACAGAGGTAGACGACTGATAGGTTCACCTTCACTTCACCATCCTCGCAAAGGAAAGCGGGGCGTTGAGATCCATAGGTTTTCTAACACTAAGGCGATGACCGTAGATCAGGCTCATGGCCAACTACTTAGGTGAGGAATATTGAGCTAGGGACAAAGGCTACACAACCTCAAGGTCACAATCAACACACAGGATGGTCGCGACATGCGAGAAAACAAGGCCATAGGAGATGACAACGAATGAGCTAGGCTAAGAAAATTTTCAGCTATCAATCTAAACATCCAATCTACTTACATAATCAACATGTAGATCCTATCATAAAACCTACAACAATCTACCATTCAAACTAATAAAGTGTATCGTTACCCATTCGCCCACTCTGAATGACTTCCAGCATGCTCCGTGCAGCTCCCGCTCGCCAACTGTCGAGACTTCACCGGTACCTCCCAGCCAACGCTAGGGGTACTCTTCTTCCCTCTTAGCCCATTGAGCCGCAAAGGGGCCACACACACTATCTAGAGATTTCTTCTAGCTCCCAGCTCACCTCCCAAGGCCGAGCTACCACTCATCTCCGAGATGGGTATCCCAACACCCACAATTAAATCAGTCAAGTCGATATTTCTGCAGCGTAACGTTACGCAAACAGAAGATGATCCTTCATCCTTCTTCTTCCTTTATTTTATAGAGTTTCAAACTTCCTTTCTTTCCTAAAATCTCATTTAATTAAACTTTTAAAAATAATTTCCTAAAAATTTCTCTTCGTACAAGTGTCCCCCATCCCTTTCATTCCTCCATTATTTAGTTTCTTTAATTAGTTAATTATCATATTTCCCACACCCACCTAGAGTTACTCCTAGAATCACTCCTAGGTGTCCTCAAATTCTCTTACAGGTTTTAATAGATTTCCCTTTTATTAAATTGCTAATTCAGTTTAAAATTAGAAGCTCTTAAATGGTATATTCTATACTAAGTTGATTTTCCCTTTTCTTATTTAATTAGTATACTTTAATTTATTAAGGGAATAAAACAATTAATTCCCTTTTTTATTTTAATCCAACAAAATTTTACCCCTTTTTTATGAATAAATTAAATTTCTTACTCCCTTCATGTTACAAGATTTAACGAAGATCGTAATTATTATTTAAGTGGTTTTTTATTTTTATTATTTTTATTACTATATTTTTTTTTTGGAAGACAAAATTTTACCACTAGTGTAATTTAGACTTAGGCCTTAAATTTCGTCTGGGGCGATGTGTCATTAAGGAAATGGTTTTAAAAATTACTTAGCATGGTATTTGTCTTAGGGCCATCTAGTTTCATCCCTCTATCATTAACAATGTGACGTGCCCTTCAGGATGCACTAGGTGCTCCAAGGGTGCCACTCGCCTCATCTGTTCCTTTGCACGACGTGCCCTTCAGGACACACTATGTGATCCAAGGGTGCCACTCGCCTCTTGAATGATTTGGTAGACATCAATAACCCCTGGAGTCAACACTCCACCAAGTGAACTTGTGGAAGACTAAGGGCTTCTAAGGAATAAGTCCCCCACCTTGTTGCGTGCCCCTTAGAATCAGCGTGAGCAATTGTCGCAGTCTGCCCTCATGACATCGTGAGTCCTCTCAAACTAGGTAATCGTTAACCTACAATTCGAGCCACGACAAGAGTGCTAGTAGGCTGTGGCAGGGCTGTTGTCCACACCTCTCCCTCAATCTCTCTAGTAGTCGTCTGTGGCCCCTTTACTCAATATGTGAGTCTGGTCGGCAAGCTATCATCAGCTTGCATCATCAACAAATCATGTTAAAACATATCCCTATCATATCATCTAGTCAGATGCACTAATATCACAATAAAACAATCAAACCCCAATGGCACACTTCCTAACTCGATCCATAGTCCAAGGGGTTCCATCGATGCCCCTACATCGTCAAGGTCCAAAACCCTACACACTCAGTAAAACCGAGTCAATAGCACATGTCTATGTCAATGTAGTAAAACAACATGTCATCAACCCATAACACATCATAATCAAAGTCAAAAGTTTTAATAGCATAATAATCCAGATCACTTGTCAGCAAGTGTCGTCAAAGAATAAGTTCTCTCAAAGCACCAGAGTGGGATGTTACATACACCCCCTCTTGGTCTAAACTTCATCCCAAAGTTTCACAGTATATATGTTGAAATAAAGTGTATCACATTATCATATGTCTATCTATCAAACAAAAATGGAAACTGTTGATGCATATCATATGAGTCCTCCCAGGTCACTCAGTGCAGACTATAATTGTCCCACTGGACCTTGACCTGATCTACCGTTCGATGTCGTAGCTGTCAAACGCGATGATCTAAGATGCAGACTGGCTCAGCTATGAGCGCTCCCTCATTCGATACCTGGAAGGAACTCATGTTAATAACATGTGTAGGATCACTAATATAATGTCTCAAAACAGATACATGAAAAACATTGTGCATACGCCTCAAAGAATGAGGCAAGGCTAGTCAATAGGCCATGGGCCCCTTTCTCTCCACAATCCTGAAAGGTCCCATGAACCTAGGAGAGATTTTAGCTCCCTTCCCAAAATTGATCGAAGTCTTGTGAGATTTAACCTGCAAGAAGACTCGATCACCGACCTCATAACTACGGTCAACATGGTGCACATCGACATAACTCTTCTATCGATCCTGTGCTTCTTTTATCCTTTGTCTTATTGTTTGAATTTGCTCTTCCATTTCTTGGATTGCTTCTAGTCCCACCATGACCCTATCCTCAATCTGATCCCAACTCAAAGGCATCTGACACGGTCTCTGGTAACTGTTGTTGTAAGCGAACTCCACTAGTGGCAAGAATTTCTCCAAACGCTTTTGTTGATCTATCACGTACATGCATAACATGTCCTCCAAGGATTGGTTCATTCATTTGGTCTGCCCATCAGTCTCTGGGTGATACACGGTACTAAAGTTAAGTTGAGTTCCCAAGGCCTCTTGGAAACTCATCCAAAATCATCCAGTAAGCATCGATCCTCGATCAGATATAATCCTCTTCGGCACACCATGCAGCCTCACAATCTCACTGATGAAAAATCTAGCTATGTCAGGTTCTTGATACATCATATGCACAGGAATAAAGTGAGCACTCTTCGTCAGAGTGTCTACTACTATGAAGATCAAGTCATGTCTCCTTGTCGTCAGTGGCAATCCAACAATAAAATCCATCGAAATAACCTCCCATTTTGATTCTGAAATAGCATGTGGTTGTAGTAATCCTATTGGGTGTCTATGTTCAGCCTTTACCTGTTGACATTCTAGACATTTGGCCACATAGTTGACTATGTTGGCCTTCATTCACTTCTAGAATAATAAGGCTTTAAGGTATTCCCTCATCTTCGTGACTCCCAGGTGAGCCATGTAAAATTCTCTATGAGCCTCTCTTATGATCAACATCCTCAACTCGTCGTTTGAAGGTACGAGATCCGACCTTTAAACCTCAATAAACCATCTCTATCAAAAGGAAATCCTTCAAATCATGGTACCATCATTGTGTTTTGTCTGATAAAACCCTCGACCTCTTTCTACCAGTCATCGTCATGCTGTAAAGTTAGAATCTTTTCACATAGATTCGTCTGAAGAGGCAACATCGAAAAGATGTGTGGTCTCTGACTCAATGCATCCACCACTTGATTCACTGTTCCTTTTATGTAAGTAATCTCGAAGTCGTACTTGCTAAGCAATTGCGACCAACGCCATTGTCATGCATTAAGGTCACTTTGCGTAAATATGTGTTGCAATCCACAATGGTCAATCCTTAGTTCAAATTTTCTTCCAACAAGGTAGTTTATCCAAACCTTCAAGGCATATACGATGGCTAATAACTCCAAATCGTGTGTCGCATAGTTCTCCTCATGCCTTCTTAGTTTCCTTGAAATGTAAGAAATCACTCATTCATCTTGCATCAAGACTCTGCCTAAGCCTTCCTTGGATGCGTCAGTGCATACCAAGAAGTCCGCGTCCATGTCAGGGACCTTTAGTATCGATGCTGTTGTCAACAACTTCTTGAGCCTCTGAAATGCTTCCATGCATTTCTCGGTCCAAACTAATTTCTTGTGTTTCTTCTGCAATTCTATGACTGGATTTGCTATCTTTGAAAACCCTTCGACGAACCGTCAATAGTATCCCGCTAAACCCATGAAGCTACGCACTTCTGTGACATTCGTCATCATAGGCCATTCCATAATAGCCTCAACCTTGGCTAGATCCATGACGATGCCTTCGTCAGAGATGACATGCCTTAAGTAGTGAATCTTCGACTGATAAAATGAGCATTTGGACAACCTCCCATACAATTTGTTCTCTCACAAACACTGTAGTACCAAGTGCAAGTGCTTTTCATGCTCCTATGTTATCCAAGAGTAAATCAAAATATCGTCAATAAACACTTGGATGAACTTGTCCAAGCACTCACGGAACACCCCGTTCATCAAACTCATAAATACCACTAGGGCGTTTGTCAGTCCAAATGGTAAAAAAATAAACTCGTAATGTCCAAACCTCATCTTAAAGGCGGTCTTAGGGACGTCATCCTCCTTGATCCATAACCGGTGATACCCTGATCGCAAATCGATCTTGGAGAACATCGTCTTGCCCTTCAATTGATCGAACAGATCATCAATTCTTGACAATGGATACTGATTCTTGATCATGGCCTTGTTCAGTTGATGGTAGTCAATGCAAAGCCTACATGATTTTTCGTTCTTTCATATGAAAATAACAGGTGCACCCCATGATGACACACTAGGATGTATTAGTCCTAGGTCCAGCAACTCCTTCAGTTGCATTTTCAACTCTTGTAACTCCGGAGTCAATATCCGATAAGGCGTTCTTGCTATTGGTTCAGTCCCCAGTTTTAGGTCTATGGTAAACTCCAATTCCCTCTCTGGTGACATCCCAGGTAATTCCCCTGGAAATACATCCGCAAACTCTTTTACCACCAGAAGGTGTTCTAGACCTTCCTCTACTCCCTTCTTGTTTAACGCAAGGATCGCATAAAGCTTACACCCTTTGTGCATAGTCTTCCATAGTTGTAAGGAAGAGATGAACCTCAGGGAAACTCCCTAGTTCCGTCCTACAATCACACATCTCTATCCCTTGTCATCGACCAAGCTAAACCATTTTGTCTTATAGTTGAGTATCACCTCATGCGATTCCAACCAATCCATACTAATCACGACATCATAAGATCCTAGGATCATGATTTATAGGTTGGCCCTAGTGACAAAATCTTTGAGGTTAAGGATACATTCTGTAAACTTTCCTCCAACCTTTTGTTTGGCTCTTGAAGTCATCTCTACAAAGATAAACTCATCTTGTTCGACTGCCTTTACCTTAATCCTTTTTAGCACTGCACCAGAGATGAAGCTCTCAGTAGCACCATTTTGGGGTGCTGCCTCGAACCCCTTCGGCCTCGGGTTACCGCCTGGTGCTGAAAACTGCGCGTAACCAGGCGGGGGCATACCAGCCCCCCCCCTGGGACCCCCCTAGGAAAGTGCCCGACGCACACGGCAAATCTCTAGG
>SNQJ01S0014626.1:101784-134779 GCA_010110895.2 Picea sitchensis
CTTTCCCCTTTTACTTAGAACTCAAAAAGGTAGGTGTGAAAATTAATCTTTTATCCTTTTTCTTATTTAATTAGTATACTTTAATTTATTAAGGTAATAAAACAATTAATTCCCTTTTTAATTTTAATCCAACAAATTTTTACCCCTTTTTTATGAATAAATTAAATTTCTTACTCCCTTTATGTTACAAGATTTAATGAAGATCATAATTATTATTGAAGTGGTTTTTATTTTTATTATTTTTATTACTATATATATTTTTTTGGAAGACAAAATTTTACCACTATCGTAATTTAGACTTAGGCCTTAAATTTCATACGGGGTGACATTTCGTTAGGGAAATTGTTTTAAAAATTACTTAACATGTTATTTGTCTTAGGGTCATCTAGGTTCATCCCTCTATCATTAACAATGAGACGTGCCCTTCAAGATGCAGTAGGTGCTCCAAGGGTGTCACTTGCCTCATCTATTCCTTTGTGCGACGTGTCCTTTAGGACGCACTATGCGCTCCAAGGGTGCCACTCACCTCTTGACTGATTTGGTAAACATCAATAACCCCTGGAGTCAACACTCCGCCAAGTGAACTTGTGGAATACTAAGGGCTTATAAGGAATAAGGCCCCAACCTTATTGTACACCCCTTAGAATTATCGTGAGCGACTATCGCAGTCTGCCCTCATGACATCGTCTGTCCTCTCGAACTAGGTAATCGTTAATGTACAGTTCGAGCCATGGTGGGAGTGCTAGTAGGTTGTTGTAGGGCTGTTGTCCACACCTCTCCCTCAACGTCTCTGGTATTCGTGTGTGACCCCTTTACTTCATATGTGAGTCTAGTCAGCAAGCTATCGTCAGCCTACATCATCAACAAATCATGTTAGAACATATCCCTATCATATCACCTAGTTAGATGCACTAATATCACAGTAAAACAATCAAACCCAAATGGCACACTTCCTGACTCGATCCGGAGTCCAAGGGGTTCCATCAGTGCCCCTGTGTCATTAAGGTCCAAAACCCTGCACACTCAGTAAAACTGAGTCAATAGCACCTGTCTATGTCAAGGTAGTAAAACAACATGTCATCAACCCATAACGCATCATAATCAAAGTCAAAAGTTTTAATAGCATAATAATCCAGATCACTTGTGAGCAACTGTCCTCAAAGAATAAGTTTTCTCAGAGCACTAGAGTGGGATGTTACATATATTCAGATTATATTCAAAGTAATATCTGGAAAAATATGTAAAATTATGCCCCTTAAGGTTCAAAAAAATCATCCTTTTGATTTCTAAGGAATTTTGTTGCTCAAATTTGAAATCAGAGCCCAAACACAATAGCCTACCTTTCACTAAGGTAGTAGAGACTTTGTTCCCTCTACTCCTCTACATCACACAACACAATGTTTGTATCTAGCACATACACTTATTGTATACTACTAGCTCAATATTTGGTGGAGTAAAATGGGCATTAAACAAAGTCTAGAAGTCGAAATAGAGAATGATCAAGGATTTCTTCTTTCTCTTTCCTTGAAAGTTGGGGTTTATTCCATGCTCCAAAATCCACACAAAAACTAATATGACAAGAAAAATGCACCACAAATACACCAGATCTGTATTGTGAATGGTTTCAAGAAATCCCAAGTGTCATTTGAATTTCTCTCTTGCAACAGAGCCATCACAACCATGCCATTTTCTATGTAAAATTGCATGAAGTCCATGAACTTCAACTATTTTGTCACAATATCAATGTCCCCAACTACTGCATCAAATTTATTTAACGAAACTCATTTCACAAGATCATCATAATTGGGATTTCAATGGCCATTTTGAAAATATAGAAACATGTAGGGAACAACATAAGTTAACAAGTTCACTACAACAAGAAATATATCAATGAAAAATCCATTGAACACATTATATTCTACTCTCATAAGCTGTTGAAATCCAACCTTTCTAGGCACACCTATGACGAGGTGTTTACCATTATTAGCAAGTGCCCATCATCATGGCACAACTTTGTTTTCACCTAGACATATTATATCATTCAATTTTTGACCTATGCAATGTATTGTGTGTAAGTTGTTACCTTTTATTTCTAAAGGATTAACATATAACCCTGATTTATTTTCCCATTAACCAACCTTACGATACCATGTTCCAACAATATTGATGATCTTAAAATTAGAACCAAGAAAGTCCCCTTTTTTTATCAAATTTCAATGGACCGATTAATCCTGTAAAATTTGTTTGTGATGACATCTTTAGTAGTTTTGGACCTCTCCAAATACCTTTAGCTTTTCTAGCTTTGTTTTTTTTCTTCTCGCACTATATACATGATGATAATCTATAAAAGAAACAATTCCACCTTCACTTATGAAACTATGAATAGAGTGAGAAATGGACCTGACAACATTGTAAGCATAGAATCCAAATGCATTTAAGCAAGCATCAAAACTCCCAACTTTGTGTATATATTGTTCCATCTAACAGTAAAATCATGATCCTAATATGAAACTGAAATATGTCGATGTAAAACAATAACTCCTTGGAGTGAGTTCGTTGTATCATAATTCAGTATGGTAGAATCCAAAGTAGAAGACAACTAATCTATGGCTATCTAAACATAGCCATTTTTCAACATGCCAAGGTACAATGCTTCGAAGAAAATATTCAAACCTTCATCAAGATTCATATGTACCAAAAATATTTGTGACTCCATCAATGCCAATTGTACCAAGACATTTTTTATGTCATTTTTACTGGCCACAAGAGGCAATACTTTTTTATGATAAATTTCAGATCTAACATTTCTAACTGAATCACTAATTGCAAATATTCCATTTCTCCCACAGTCATCATCCACATACATAGAAACAAAATTCCCCCACTCGTAAGAGACAATAACGACAACAATTGTTTCCATTTCTCAAAAATAATTGTGCAATGTGAAATAAATAAGGGTATTTATATGAGGTGAGAGTTGGGTTTGTCTCTCCAAACAACAGAGTTGGTATCTAGAGTTCACTTGTTACATATGCAATGACATAAGAAAGCATAGAGAAGTGTGGCCCTATTATTGCTAAAATATTTTCATGAAACAAATTTAATACCTCATCAGAATACCAACTCTACCCATAACTTGCAATTACACTATTCCATGAGACAATGTCTCCCTGAATCATTTTTTCGAATAAATGGCATGCTTATTCTATGTTTCGACACTTTGAGTACATACCTACAAGGGAACTGCAAACAAAAACAACATATTTGAATATCATTTCTTTTATAACTCTATGGACCTTCTTGTCATATTCTAGAGATACCAATATTCCACATGCTAAGAGAATGATAGAAATAGTCTTTGAATTTAATACCATGCCTTCCAACTGCATTTCTTTAAAAAGTTTTAGGGCTTCAAATAGAATTATTCCATCAAATTTTATGATTTTTTTCAGAAAATATAGCTACACTTAGGAGTCTGTAGGAACCCTCCAAGATTCACACCTTGGGAAACCAACCAAGAAATTATCACTCTATGGATCCAACATTCTTTAAGGAAACCCAATAAGAATTGTGCACTAAATTTCCAATAGAACTCACCTAGAATTCTAGGGATTAAAAAGAAACATAGGGTTACAAAGCTTTCCTAGCTCACCCTCCACATACCCAACAATAGCATACTCATATATGGAAATGGCACTGGAAACATGAAGGTCATGGAAACCATGGCTGGAAAATGATATATTTGTAGTTTCCACTAAGCCCCTTTGACATTTATATGCATCCTTCCCTTTTGACACATGGCACCGATACACCCACCTTTTTTTCCTTTTGAAACTTAAGGACTTAGGTTATATCTCATAAAGTTATGACTTTAGGCTTATCCAAGGTTATTAATTTATGAATTAGGTAATATATTCTTAGAAACTAACTTTGGGTAATATAAGGTTATGAATTTGGCTTATGAATAATTTCTTGGTTTATCCCCCATACTCTTTTTGTCCTATGGTATGCAACCATGATGTTATTTTTATTAATATATATGCAAGTGCTTCTACATTTTACATTACTAGGATCTATGACCTTTCAATATATAGAATCTATAACATTTAATATTTATAGGCACTCTGGACCAAAACATATTGATTCACCTACCTAAGTATCATATGTACATATACATTTACAATTCAGGGATCAAGCCAAGGTATTATAGGTGAAAGCATAAGACTACCTATTATTTATGAAAATAATTATTATACTTTTAGTCGTTGTTGGCCCTTGGATATGTAAGGAAGAAAAGATTAAGGAATAAAGGAGAAGTACGAACTGCGTGGAAGATACATAAACCGAGGAAGGGTCGAAGTGGGAAAAGAAGCAAAAAAGAAGGAGAAAAGGAAGGAAAAGCTAGTTGTTGGAAGAGAAGATTGAGGAAGATAAAAGAAGTAAGGAAAAGGGACTGTGGAAAACTCAACAAGAGGAATAAGACATCAACGAGTTCTTTGGATAACCATGCAGAAAATGAGGAAGGATAGGTTGGTGAATCCCTGAAAACGCAGGCCAAGTTGACCTAGGGTTTTGGACCTAGTGTTTTGGATCTAGGGTTTTGACACCTTGAATTTTTCCATGTAATGTATAAATAAAGGTCTAGAAGACCTGCGAGGATTTTTTCTAGGTTGGTTTGTTGATACTAGGGTTGTTGTTGTTCATTGCTGATTATTTTTGTAGAGAACAATGTTGAGACGGTATTGTAGGATCTTTAGTTGGGTGCGAAGATCAACCCTGTAGCTAGGTGCACAGGGAGGGATGAGAGAAAGAGGGATAGATATGCAAGCTAAGTGCACATATAGAACTGTATGTTTTCATATAATCTATCAAGAAACATAGTTTTGTGGATGTATCCCTAGGGAGAGGGTGAACCACGTATATATTGTTGTTCTTTGTGATTGATGTTGTGATATTTACCATATGTCATACTTTTATTGCATCGTTGTGTTAGATCTAACATATAACTTGCGAAGTAGGCTTAAGTGAGATAAAGAATAACAATATTGTTGTGTGTTGCTATCCTGGATCCACTTTGCATTCCCTCTGGTTGTAGACACATGTGTCCTCCAACCCCCTATTGCTACTTTGGGTGAGACTGCATCTGCTCACAGGTGTTTCTAAACGGGCCAGTAGTTAGGGTTTGTTGGTGCACTGTAATATTTGAACCTTGGGTTTGCCCCTGTGCCAACAAATGGTTCAGTTTCTGGGACCGAGATCTTTTTGAGGGAATGTCAAGGTGGTTTCCATCTGTTAGAACCCTATATAATAGGGAATCAGTGTTCTCAATAATATTGATCTATTTTAGGAATATGATTTTCCTCATGACGCATGGCGAAGGTGGAAAAAAGTGATCGACACTATCAAAGCATAAGACGAGTACCTGAACGCGAGCTTCAAGGCGAATTCTGGTGCATTTTTAGCAAAATTGGGAATTGGTTTGAAAGGAAAAAATTATTATTCTTGTGGGTAAATGTAAAATTGGGTTTATTAGCCTAATGTGGGTTTTATAATCTATGTTTGATGAATTTAGCCAAAAAAATTAAAAAAAATATGGCCCCTCGGCCTTTGCCTTTATGCAGAGTTTTATGCCAAAAATTTGACAATATTTTTAGCAAAAGATTATGTTGGCCTAGGCCAACCCTCCTAATACTCAACACCGAGGATAACATGTCATGCACCAACAACAAACACACAATCCAGGGCCAGCGCCAAACCCTAAGACGTGGGCTCACTTCATCGATACAACATGTGTCTCTTGGCTCATATAAATGCCTCAAGTTCGGTTTACCGCATGCATATGGGATTAGTCCCCCAAAACTTTAAAAATAAAAACACAGCTGCTCTGTGTGCCCAGGTGTCGACCATTTTTTATGTGTGAAGTGTTGGCTAGGTGATGACAGTCGACGTGTGCAAGTCCAGATTCTGATGCGCCATGTATAGTGGAGATCGTGCCCCAAGGTTACTGTACAGGTGTCCAACAACATGTGTCTTGCCTGTAGGTTTACTCAAAAATCAGCCAGTCACCAAGAGTATTGTCTGAGGTAGATGCTGCGTTGAAGACTAAACAACTAAAATTAGAGGTCGATGAATATCTAAAGACACGCCAGCCAATGTCTATATTTATAATTGATTTGAAGCAGTGGGTGTTGCTTCCTCAACATGAAGCTCTATCTGTCGGAACACGACATAATGTTCCTTTAATTAATTCATTGGTGCTCTATGTAGGAATGCAGGCCATTCAACAATTGCAAGAGTAGTTGCAGATCAGAGTGAAGGAAAAGAGCTTCCTCCGGTTTCAATTGAGCATTTTGAATCACTACCAGGCAAAGGTCTAGTTGCTACATTGAATGGCATATAGATATCAGCAGCACTTGATGCATCTTTTGACATTGCTGGTGGCAGAGTCAATATCCATGTTCTCATGACTTTAGCTGCATTTGCATCTGTGTTTATGGGAAACACCCTGGAAGCCCTTATCACATAACTGAAAATAATGTGGTTGAAACTGACAATGTAGTTTCACACAAAGACAATGCGATTGGTTGCATTGACAATGTTCTTGATCTAGACTGTCATCCAAATGGGTCCATCTACACATTTAGTTCGATAGAGTCTCAGATCAGAATATTGGGAGACTATGCCTTCATGTTCCATGATTATGAACTTGCTCTTTCAAATTATCGATTGTTATCCAGTGACTACAAGATTGACAAGGCTTGGAAGCGTTATGCTGGTGTCCAAGAGATGATTGGACTTTCACTATTTATGTTGTATCAATCGAAAAAGGAGGATGAGTATTCCATGGAAACATCTTTTACAACTTATCAGAAAATAGGTGCCTCAGGTCAGAGATATGCCACAAGATGTGCACTTTGGTGGTCAAAATTGCACAAGGCAAGGCGACAATTCAAGGAGGCTGCAAATGTTTATTTCCGTATCTCTAGTGAGGAACCAAGTTTGCGTGCAGGTAAATTGCTAGAGCAGGCAGCCTATTTCTATCTGCGTGCAAATCCAGCGATGCTCAGGAAATTTGGATTCCATCTTGTCCTTGCTGGAAATCGCTACACCATATGTGGATAGCAGAAACATGCCATTAGGACATATATGAGTGTTCTTCCTGTATTTGAAGGTGATGGATGGAACTATATCAGAGACCATGCTCATTTTAATCTCGGAAGGTGGTATGTTGTTCTCGGAAAATCAGACCTGGCTATTCAACATTTAATGAGATTACTTGCATGTAATCATCAATCAGTAGTAACTCAAGAAATGTTTCTGGCAGATTTCCTGCGTGTTTTTCAAAGTGTCGGTAAGAAAGATGAAATGCTTAAACTGAAGTTGCCTGTCATCAATATGACATCACTTAGAATTCATTTTGAGGATCATCACACATATGCCTCTCCTACAACTATTAATGAATTCATGCAATATTTTTCTGTAAAGAATATTATCCCATACATGGAACAGAAAATACGCTCCTTGAATCAACAGGTTTCAACAACAAGGAAGGGGTTGAAAAAATCAGTTTAAAAACCATTGGTTGCAAAATGTCCCAGTTTTCATGCATAGATCGAACCATATGGAAAACAGGGAGTTCAATTACAAAGCACACCTGGCAGTTAGAGCACAAGTGGCATTTTCCAGCAGGGCATTTAAATTTCAGTTGAGAAATTACAGGAGGAAAGCCAACAAGAAGATTATCATCTCCTGAATCCGTGGAACAGTTAGGAAAATTGGTACATGCAGGTGTCCATGAGGTGGCAGAGTATCCCTATCTTTGAGGCAATGGTTGAGAAAGATGAAGGAACACATGGTAGAGATTAGATCACCAATCCTCCAACTGGCAGCATACTTCAAACAAACTCATGCATTCGACTGTTGTTGCATTTATTTATTGTGATGTTGTTTAAATCCATTTGCCAACAAACCTTAACTAACTCTAGATGTTTAATCAGTAGTTGCCAAATTGACCTTGCTTGGATTTGTTGTTTTGTTTGTTTTAGAAACAGTCCACAGGTGCCAATTTTTGCAACTGTTATCTATTTTTAGAAAACAGAGGTAGAGCGCAAGTCCTGGCAAGGCTGAGAAATTTTTGTATTTATGCATATGAGAAAGATGTAAGCAGGGTTCGACTGGGCTGAAAGGAGAGGGTTTTGACCTATGTGAGAGGTTTCAACCTGAGTTTTTTTAATTTTCTTTGCTGGAGATGTGGGCTGTGCTTGGCCAGAACATTTTCTATAATTTTTAAATGATTAATCAGTGACGGACATGTTATTTTTTCTACAGGATTCTTGTGTGGATGTATTGGTGGTGTTTTTCCTCTGTTAAAGTGTTTTCCTGACATCTTTCCAATTGTTTTTTCAGTTCTTATTGTCAGAAGTAAGTAAACAGAGAAGAATTTATCAATAGATACTCTGCATCTGTCCTTTTGACAATATTTATGTTATTCATCTAAAGAGCTCAGTCAAGGAATTCTTAGATGCTCCTTTGCTTGGTTTTTTCCTCCCTTATTTCTTCCTCAAAACAATACCATTAAAACTCAATTCGATCCAATATTGCTGCTACCTTGCCCTGTGAAAGAACTTTGTCCAAATCTAAGAGTGAATCACATTGTTTAAAGCGCAAACCCCATTTGCCCAATGGCCCTCCTTGCTATCCCAAAACAACCAATTAAAAATCAAAACCCCATACTTTTATAGCTAGCCTAAAATCCATCCCATACAAACCAAGTTAAATTCAGAAAGAGAGATCCCTCTCTGAGTCTTGGAGGACTAGATCTAAGACTCGAAGCGGTTCGAGGTTACCTCTGTGATTGCCTTAGCAGCCTTAGGCAAATTACAGAATGCTAACATTTTTGGCGACTCCACTGGGGACCTTCTCCAGAGCTGCACTTCAAGTTCAATTTTGACTTATGATGGTGAACAGAAGCCAAACACAAGAAGGTTGTACCATTCACCTGGTGACTCCATTGTTCAAGATCCTGAGCTTCCAAGTTCACAAGTGACTTCACTGCTGAAGAATCCAGATTTCAAAGCCTTGATGATGCTTCAATATGACGGGGTATGAGGTAAATCCTATATCTCGTGCTGCCATAGAAAAATTCAGAAATGAGTTAGCAGAATTTCACATTGATGGAGACTTTTTAAAAATTGTGCTTCGTATTCTGGACTAGAGCAAACTTTCTCCGAAAGGTAAAATTTGTTTTCTTGAGCTAGTTATTGAAAAACTTGAAAAGGATATTGAGCTTTTGGATACTCAGACTCAGTCTTATAGTTTCCAACATCCAAAACAATTTTATGAGAATCTTACATCTCCAAAACCAAAAGATAGTGTATCATATTTCGATTCTCTGATTGATGAATATTTTGTTTGCAAGCATAAGTTTGAAGTTGAATAGTGGCAATCATGGTCTAATATTGAGGAAACGAATGGGAAACTTATCCATGTTAAAATGTTGAATGAATACATGGAAAATCAACAAATAGATCATATATTTATTGACCCGGTTGCAAGTTATATGGAGCTCTTTTTCAGTGTAACTGTTCAAACATGTTTTTTCTACAAGGACCCGAGCCATCACCAGTTGCCATTACATATTTCAGTTTTGATTTTCATCAAGCATGATGAGGAAGCCCAATCAAGGGATCAACTGCTGGGTTGGCTTCATTGGCACTTTTTCATTACCTGATTGAAGCAGTAACTGTTACCAAAGTAGGGTAGGTAGGAATGTGCCAATAAGCTCAACAGAATGAGCATCTTTTCTTTTTCGTCTCTTCATGGTTTTATTTTCAGTTTACAGTTTGGGGGCAGCCCAATGATCATCTGGTCGGTGAAATTCAAAGTTCAACGATTCTAGACACCTCCTTCGGAGCTATCTTCCCCAGGTGGAGCCTATGTTAGAACCCTATATAATAGGGAATCAGTGTTCTGAATAATATTTATCTATTTCACTCATATGCTTTTCCTCATGACGCATGGCGAAGGTAGAAAAAAGTGCTCGACACTGTCCAAGCATAAGACAAGTACCTGAATGTGAGCTTCAAGGTGAATTCCGGTGCATTTTTAGCAAAATTGGGAATTGGTTTGAAAGGAAAAAATTGTTATTCTTGTGGGTAAATGTAAAATTGGGTTTATTAGCCTAATGTGGGTTTTATAATCTATGTTTGATGAATTTAGCCAAAAAAATTAAAAAAAATATGGCCCCTTGGCCTTTTCCTTAATGCAGAGTTTTATGCCAAAAATTTGACAATATTTTTAGCAAAAGATTATGTTGGCCTAGGCCAACCCTCCTAATACTCAACACCGAGGATAACATGTCATGCACCAATAGCAAACACACAAGCCAGTGCCAGTGCCAAACCCCAAGTCGTGGGCTCACTTCATCGATACAACATGTGTCTCTTGGCTCATATAAACGCCTCAAGTTCGGTTTACTGCATGCATGTGGGATTAGTCCCCCAAAACTTTAAAAATAAAAACACAGTTTCTCTGTGCGCCCAGGTGTCAACCAGTTTTTACATGTCAAGTGTTGGCTAGGTGATGACAGTCGACATGTGCAAGTCCAGATTCTGATACACCATGTGTAGTGGAGATCGTGCCCCAAGGTTACTGTACAGGTGTCTAACAACATGTGTCTTGCCTGTAGGTTTACTCATAAATCAGCCAGTCAGCAAGAGTATTGTCTGAGGTAGATGATGCATTGAAGACTAAATAGCTAAAATCAGAGGTCGATGAATATCTAAAGACACGCCAGCCAATGTCTATATTTATAATTGATTTGAAGCAACGGGTGTTGCTTCCTCAACATGAAGCTCTATCTGCCGGAACACGAAATAATGTTCCTTTAATTAATTTGCTGGTGCTCTATGTAGGAATGTAGGCCATTCAACAATTGCAAGAGCAGTGACAGATCATAGTGAAGGAAAAGAGCTTCCTCCGGTTTCAATTGAGCATTTTGAATCACTACCATGCAAAGGTCTAGTTGCTACATTGACTGGCATACAGATATCAACAGCACTTGATGCATCTTTTGACATTGTTGGTGGCAGAGTCAATATCCATGTTCTCATGACTTTAGCTGCATTTGCATCTATGTTTATGGGAAACACCCTGGAAGCCCTTATCACATAACTGAAAATAATGTGGTTGAAACTGACAATTTAGCTGGACACAAAGACAATGCGATTGGTTGCATTGACAATGTTCTTGATCTAGACTATCATCCAAATGGGCCCATCTACACGTTTAGTTTGATAGAGTCTCAGATCAAAATATTGGGAGACTATGCCTTCATGTTGCGTGATTATGAACTTGCTCTTTCAAATTATCGATTGTTATCCAGTGACTACAATATTGACAAGGCTTGGAAGCATTATGTTGGTGTCCAAGAGATGATTGTACTTTCACTATTTATGCTGGATCAATCAAGAAAGGAGGTTGAGTATTCCATGGAAACAACTTTTACAACTTATCAGAAAATAGGTGCCTCAGGTCAAAGATATGCCACAAGATGTGCACTTTGGTGGTCAAAATTGCACAAGGCAAGGCAACAATTCAAGGAGGCTGCAAATGTTTATTTCCATATCTCTAGTGAGGAACCAAGTTTGCGTGCAGGTATATTGCTAGAGTAGGCAGACTATTGCTATCTGCGTGCAAATCCACCGATGCTCAGGAAATTTGGATTCCATCTTGTCCTTGCTGGAAATCGCTACACCATATGCGGACAGCGGAAACATGCCATTAGGGCATATATGAGTGTTCTTCCTATATTTGAAGGTGATGGATGGAACTATATCAGAGACCATGTTCATTTTAATCTCGGAAGGTGGTATACTGTTCTCGGAAAATCAGACCTGGCTATTCAGCATTTAATGAGATTACTTGCATGTAATCATCAATCAACAGTAACTCAAGAAATGTTTCTGGCAGATTTCCTGTGTGTTTTTCAGAGTGTCGGTAAGAAAGATGAAATGCTTAAACTGAAGTTTCCTGTCGTCAATATGACATCACTTAGAAGTTATTTTGAGGATCATCGCACATATGCCTCTCCTACATCTATTAATGAATTCATGCAAGATTTTTCTGTAAAGAATATTATCCCATACATGGAACAGAAAATACGCTCCTTGAATCAACAGGTTTCAGCAACAAGGAAGGGGTTGAAAAATTAGTTTAAAAACCTTTCGTGGCAAAATGTCCCAGTTTTCACACATAGATCGAACCATATGGCAAACAGGGAGTTCATTTACAAAGCACACTTGGTAGTTAGAGCACAAGTGGCATTTTCCAGCAGGGCATTTAAATTTCAATTGAGAAATTACAGGAGGAAAGCCAACAAGAATATTATCATCTCCTGAATCTGTGGAACAGTTAGGTAAATTGGTACATGCAGGTGTCCTTGAGGTGGCAGAGTATCCCTATCTTCGAAGCAATGGTTGAGAAAGATCAGGGAAAACATGGCAGAGATTAGATCACCAATCCTCCAACTAGCAGCATACCTCAAACAAACTCATGCATTCGACTGCTGTTGCATTTATTTATTGTGATGTTGTTGGAATCCATTTTCCAGCAAACCTTAACTAACTCCAGATGTTTAATCAGTAGTTTCCAAATAGACCTTGATTGGATTTGTTGTTTTCTTTGTTTTAGAAACAGTCCACAGGTGTGAATTTTTGCAACTGTTATCTATTTTTTGAAAACAGAGGTAGAGCGCAAGTCCTGGCAAGGCTGAGAAATTTTTGTATTTATGCATATGAGAAAGATGTAAGCAGGGTTCGATTGGGCTGAAAGGAGAGGGTTTTGACTTGTGTGAGAGGTTTCAACCTGAGGTTTTTTAATTTTCTTTGCTAGAGTTGTGGGTTGTGCTTGGCCAGAACATTTTCTATAATTTTTAAATGATTAATCAGTGATGGATATGCTATTTTTTCTATAGGATTCTTGTGTGGATGTATTGGTGGGGTTTTTCCTCTGTTAAAGTGTTTTCCTATCATCTTTCCAATTGTTTTTCAGTTCTTATTGTCAGAAGTAAGTAAACAGAGCAGAATTTATCAATAGATACTCTGCATTTGTCCTTCTGACAATCTTTATGTTATTCATCTAAAGAGCTCAGTCAAGGAATTCTTAGTTGCTCCTTTGCTTGGTTTTTTCCTCCCTTATTTCTTCCTCAAAACAATACCATTAAAACTCAATTCGATCCAATATTTCCACTACCTTGCCCTGTGAAAGAACTTTGTCCAAATCTTAGAGTGAATCACATTGTTTAAAGAACAAACCCCATTTGCCCAATGGCCCTCCTTGTTGTCCCAAAATGACCAATTAAAAATCAAAACCCCATACTTTTATAGCTAGCCTAAAATACATCCCATACAAACCAAGTTGAATTAAGAAAGAGAGATCCCTCTCTGAGTCTTGGAGGGCTAGATCCAAGACTCGAAGCGGTTCGAGGTTACCTCTATGATTTCCTCAGTAGCCTTAGGCAAATTACAGAGTGCTAACACTATCGAAGAAAAAAATTCAGAAGTGGATAGAAGAACAAGAGAAGGACTTCACTGAAGCCCAGAACAAGAATCCTAGAATTAGGAAGGTACATCTTCACCGACATACATTATATCTTATTTGGAGGAATTCATAAATAGTTATGCAAGTGGTTTTCCAGATTAGAAGATACCCAGTTTGAGATCAGATCTAGACCACCTGTGGTTTGGACTGTGGCACTAATCAAGAAGCTCAAGAGAGTTCATAACCCTGTGTCTAGGGTCATGGATTGTTGGTTTGATAACACTATTGGAGGGTACATTGCTGATTTTTCTATTGACAAAGTCAAATCGTATAGTCAAGAAGAGAGGTATTTATTTAAGGGGCCTAGAGGGAAATTCCTACACTTCTTGAAGCTAAGGATTAAAATGTTATTGAATGAGAAGAATATCGTGAAGATACAGTACAACTAATGTTCGAGAATTCAGACAGTCAGAGTGACATGGAGGCTAGACACATGTGCAGTGGGAGACCGTTTAGAGAGGTTCCTCTTGCGAACCTATTCAAGAAAAACTACGGAGACGAAGGATTTTAGAGTGGAGAAGAAGAAGATACAACAAATGAAGAGCATTCAGAATCCACAAGAATAGAGGAAGTATAGACTGAAGAACTTCGCCAAGGAGAGACAAAAACTTCAGGAACTGTACCTATTGTCTAAGTAAGTATTATTACTCCTCCTATTATTTTAGAAACATTAACTAACTAGAGTAACCAGAGTAGCCAGAGTAGTCAGACCAGTCAAAGTACTGTTACAAGAAGTTTAGTAGATACTCAGTCAAGAAGCCAAGGAAGATCTATGGCAGATATAATGAGGTTACCAATCTTTAGAGGAGATGGATCTCGACATCCTGATTAGCACTGGTTCTTATGTGAATATGTATGGAGCATCAAGAAAGTCACTGATGAAGCTGTTAAAAGAAATCAATTTAGTACTACCTTGAGGGATCGCCCTTTGAACTAGTATATGAAGTTTGTTTTAGGAATTGGACAGCCTAAACCATTGAATACCATTAATACTCTATTGAGTGCAAAATTCAAGAAACCTGATTCAGAGTCACAATGTATTACAGAGTTGAAGGAAATCAAGCAGAAGGTCATTGAACATGTTTGGGATTTTGATCAAAGGTTTAAGACTCTGACAGGATGGTTGATTTTTAATATCCTATATGAATAAAATAATGAATGGTTCATTTCTACTCTTTTGCCACATATTAGAGTTCCTTTGATGCAACATAAGTTCGCTTCACATGCTGAAGCATTGGAAATCGCCATAAAACTAGAAGCAACCCCTGTAGAAGAATATAGCCTAGGCATGAGTCAAATCTTGAGTTAGTTAACTATTTTATCTTTACAGGTTGAAGATATGAATAAAGATAAAGGAAAAGAGAAAAGAGAAGATATCTAGTGCATCATATGTAAACCAGACAGCCATGACAAATATCATTGTCCCCTATTTCATGAATACTTTGCCTCTGGAGAACCTAGTCCATTGAAACAAGCTATTGTACTCTAGTGCGAGGTATGTAGAATGAGGCATCGCCCTAGTGAATGTTATTATATGAAAAAATATGTCCAGACACATACCAATATTTACTACATATTTTGTAAGTCTGTGGGACACAATGAGAAGGATTGTAGGGCTTACAATCTCTTACATGAAATATCAAGGGATACATATAGGATTCAAGGATTCAAGGAAATAATGCACAGTTCAAATCTCTAGGAAGAGGAAACTTCAACCCTAGCTATGGATTCAGAGGAAGAGGATGAGGTGGAGGCATAGGTTGAGGTAGAGGTCAGATTATTTGTTATAACTACGCATAGCCAGGACACTTGGCAAGGGATTGTCAGAACCCTTGTACCACTTGCAAGTATTGTAACTTTCTTGATCATGTCATGGATGATTGTTCAGTATTGTTGACCAAACTTAAAGAGAGGTGAGGAGGAAAACAACAAGTCTAATTAATATCAACATAACCTCACGGTGAAGACCCTAGAGTTGTTGTTATTGCTAGAGGAGGCATTGTTATAGGAGAATACAGGGTGACTCCAGGAAAGACTGTAGATGGATGAAGGATCATAAGAGTTGCAGAGAAGGCATAGTTGTTTGATCCTAGGAGAGAGAGGCATACTTTTGAAGAGGCGACGAAAGAATTTGTAGAAGGAAAAGCTTCTTCATTTAAGGCACAACCAGAAGTAAGGGAATGTGTTATGACCATAAATATACACATAAATAGATATTCATAACATAATAACTAATTAATAAATAATAATTATTAATAATGGAAGGGTATGTCTCTAAGGACATGACTATTGGTTAAGGCCACCCATGCGTGGGTATATAAACGAGCCCTCATTCTCAATTGTAATCTATTTTATCTTATCTCATCTATTAATATTTTATACATTCTTCCTTCATGGATTATGTTGTTATATTCCAAGTATTTTGGATAATTCTTGTGTGAGGGAACTTTGTTCGTCTCATTTGGTATTGGAGCTTTGTTTTTCTAATCCTGACCTTTGGCCTATATCTTTATCTGACCTTGTTTGAACTAGCTTTTAGAAAACCCCATCATTTCAGAGTTTCTCTGAGAAATTTGGTCTTTGACCACCAACTGGGCCTTTGGCCAATTACAAATCAAATTCTTGAAAAAAAATAAAAAATAAAAAATAAAATAAATAAATAAATAAATTTCGCTGATTAAAAAAGTTTTTTTTGTTAATTATGCTAACCCAACTCTCATGCTACATTCTCACACTTCCCGTAACCTTCCCCCTCTCATTCCATACCTAAAACCCTTTCCCATCTACATCTACTCACTCCCTACCTCCCACTCCACTCCCCTGTAACCCTTCCCCATTCCTCCACAATATGTCGCACCCCTCTCTACTCACCCATGCCTCACGTAAACCCTCCCCACATAACACCCCACTCCCATAGTGACCACTCCCCTGCACCTAACCCCTCTCCACTCCCCCGCAACCCTCCCCATGTCCCATTTCCCACACTCCCGTAACCTCTCCCATAGCCCTCCCCCACATTCCCATAACTCCTAACCTTACCACCATCTTGTAACCTTTCCCCATTTCCCCCACAACCCCCAGCAGGCCCCACTCTCGCAGGAACCCACCTGTTAGAATATAATGGATGTGCTTGTTTTACCATTGACAATATCTCTATTCTCACCCAACCATCGGCCAAGGCCACCCTCTGAGCACCTTAACCTTGACAGAGAATCACTTTGAAAGAAAACCCTAGGCTATATAGCCAAACAAAGGGTAACACACCTTTCTCCAAGGATATCACACCAACAAGAGCTAATCAGATAGTCCAAACCCTAGCCGAGAGATAGTCCAAGCATAACTACTAGCTGCAGCAACTGCAATGATAGCTCTCCTCCAAACCTGCGTAGAAACTGGGTAACTGCAGTGTGCACAAGTGCTACTCTACAATCCTGAGACTGCCTACTAGAATGAGAACTGACCTCCTGTATTTATACTAATTCTGGCTAACTGCCTGGGTTGACTTCTCATTCTGGGTATCTTTCTGTTTAGTATATATTATTATTTCTGGTCGACTTCTTCTTTTGGAGGCTAATAACCTAATATAAATTATCTTCTTGAGCCGACAAGTCTTCTAGGGTTATTAGCCAACTCATTAGGGTTTTTTCTTTCTTCCCAGAGTATTATATCCTTGTCAGGTTTACATGTGGAGGTAAATACCTCCCTTAGCTACCATAATATCAATACTCCCTCCTAGCTAGGGAGGTATTACAGGTAATGGTCTTGAGCACAAAAAATACCATTAACCCGGTAGCATCAACATAGTTATATAGACTAGATCATGACTAGATCATGAGCACCATCATCATCATCAACTGCATCATCTCTCAAAACCATACTCTATCTGAGTAATCAGACATGATGCTCACTCCATAGAGTGATACAAGAGCCATTCTTTTAATCTAGAAGAGTAAATGTTCTAAACCATTTTCTGTCTGGAAAATCTTTGTTCATCATTCATCTAGCTGATAATTATTTCCAATAAACTACTAATATTCTTCAAGGAAATCAGAACAAAATAGAACACAACTGTGTCTATCCATAGTAGTACAAAACTACAATCCAATGGTACACTACCACACCAAGTAACACACAAGTACTTGATCAACAACGTATAGTCACGAACAATGGAACACATCCACCACAGTAGTATACATCTACTGTCATACAGTCTTCATAAGAATCATCTGATACCAACCTACACATAAACAATGTTATAATATAAACTGAATCATCTGGGCCAATCTTTCACTCACATCTATGAGATCTGAAAGAATATTTTCCCTCATAGTAGAACAATGAGATATCTGGACTATTCTTCTCAAAAAAGGAAGAATAACTGTCATGTCTTCTGAACCTGGACCATTCCCCACCCTATACCATTCTTCCTACACTAATCAAAGTGAACCCTGGAGATAATGTATAAACCCTAATGAATGTATGTCCCTTATCGCTGAGCCTAGACCATTCCTCACCCTGGGCCATTCCTCCTACACTAATCAAAGTGCACCCTGGAGAGAATGTATAAACCCTAAGGAATGACTATCCAGACTGTTTCCTCTATTAACCACAAGAGGAAAATACTATCTTCTATCAACCTCCAAAACTGACCATTCCTCATGTTAACCACAATGAGAAATCGATGTCCAGCGACGCGGGCCAGTCTTCTTGAGTAACCCTCAATAAGATAGACTTCCCTATACCACTCTGCATGTTAACCACAATGGGAAGTCATTGTCTATGATACACTAGCAATCTGGACCATTTCCCATGTTAACCACAATGGGAAATCGTTGACAGTTAGAAATCTCAATCCACTTTCCAAACAGGAAAGCATCTGTCCAAGATGGAATATTTTTCAATATTTGAAAATGAATGTCCTCAATAATATTTTTAGTGCTCCCTCCCAAACTGGGAGTCATATCTTCCTTTTTCAATAAGGAAGTCATCTCCACGAGCTCCAGCTTGAGTATGAAAACTCTTTCATATTTGATAGAAGCTTTACCAAAATGTATGCTTATCTTCTCATCTGTGGAGATATGTATTGGAGAACCACTTTCTCCTTTCTAGACTTCATCACAGATAACGTAATGCTTGATTTAAAATGTACTTTAGTATAGAACACTAATTTTCTGTGAAGGCTTCATGTAGCTCTGAACAATAGAGTATATCATTGTTGGAAAACTGGAACACATCCATGTGGCACTTCTTCTGTCATCATGAGATCTGATCTATTGAGTAATCATCTTGATGTTATAGGAAATCTTAACCACTCTTCTTCTGTGCACTCGAAGTTCTCCACCAAGTTATTTTCTTCCATATGCATACAAGGGTCTCTTTCTGGTATGCCTCAAAGTCTTGAGATTTCTCTTCATATGCTCTTTGCTCAATTTTTCTGGAGAACATTCTTTGCATTTATCTTTTGTAGAACTCCAGCCCATGGATATTGCGGATGATATAAAGACTCATGTATAGGTATGTCTGGTTTACTGGAACAAGTAATCTTCATAGTATTCTCCCTCCATCTTGGAGAACCTCTAGTCTTCAATCTCACAATGCGTTCATTCATAAGTCTTTCATACATCGTTCTTCATCACAACTTTCAGTTCCTCTGCTTCATTGCTTTTAGTGAGTTCATATCAGGCTGGTAATCTTGTGATATAATGACGGGTTGTTCTAGCTTCTCTTGTTTCTTGGAATATTCATATTCTTTCTCATGTTTTTCCTTTAGATCTTGGGTCCATGGAGTTTCTTATAGATTCCATGCCCTAAAGATTCTACTTCTTTCTAGGATCACAGATATGGAGGGACAACCAGGGATACTTTAAGGCTTCTCTTCGAAGAAGTCTTCTTCTGCGGTTGAACTGAACACGTACTATCTTTCATGGTTGCTACCATGGATATATACTTCAACATCTTCAATGGATCATAGGATTAGCTCCCTCCTAATCCTTGCTTCATGTATGAGTGCATATAATCAACTCCCTCCATCTAATAGAGTCCATGCTTCCGTCTGTATCCTTATTGTCTTCTATAATATATAATTGGATCTCTCTGTCTAGAAGATTCCACACTTCCATCTTGTTGTCTTCTACAAAAACATTATAATTCTTTCTCTGAATTCCTTCTGTCTTTGCTTCTTCTGAGTCTCTTCATGATTGATTCAACATATTTCATCCTTTCAAGTGTATTATCTGATGATATCAATCCTTATCTTGTTGTTCTTCCATAGGTATAGTTCTTCTTGGAATACATTATCTTTCAAGGGATAGATATACAAGATATGTATAGAGACGATACAAATGAGATATGTACAAGAAATACTGAAGAGTATTGTTACCTTTAGAAGAAATCTCTTACATCACCTTAGTATTCTTTGGCGGTTCCTTTTCTTGACAAATGATGCTTCGTGTTTCTCCTTCCTTTTCTTTATCTTGGGACAATGATTCTTGTAATTGTATACTTTCCAACGGTTGAAGCATTGTATTTCCAAAATGTATTTCTCTTGATTTGAAAAGCCACTCCTTGAACGAAACTTCCTTTTGTTCGTATTAATGAATCTTGTTGAAGAGGATTTATCAAACATTACTTCTTTTGGGGTTTTGCTTTTTCGATCCTTGATTCTTCTTGAGTCACGGCAAGTCCAAAGTTCTTCAAATGTCGGATACTCCTTCCTTGTGTTCATGCTTGCGGAAAATGAATCCCGCATCTTGGGAAGACCATTAAGGTACTATGTTTGCAAATTCCCACATACCTAAGATGATCCTCTTCAAATATCTTGTAGTTGATCTCTTAGCGAGAGAGATTCTATCTCTTCAATAGCTGGTAGTTGATCTCTTAACTGAGAGATTCTCACAAAATATGATGTTATGTTGTCATCATCATTCATCTTCATGTCACGGAGCTCATTCTTCAGACTCATTACTTGTCCAATGTTTCTGACTAAGAAGAGATTTGTTAGGGCATCGTACATATTCTTCAATGAGTCAATATGGTAGATGTAGGGTATCAAGTGGTCTTTTATAGATTCCACTATGAGACTCATAGCATTGATGTCACCATCTTTGAACTTCTCTATGGCTGCAACGTTCTGCGGTTCCTTCTCTTTCCCTTCTTCAAACTCTAGTTTCATGATCTTTCCTTTCACGATATCCAACACTTTATTCTTGGCAGCGATGAGATCAATCCTTGTATTCCACACTCTGAAGTTAGAATCTCCATCTAACTTGTTCTCTGACTTCATAAAGTAAGTCATGGCTGCTTTGACTTGGTCAACCCTAGATTTGACCAAAATCTCAAACTTTACGTCTTGGCTTTCTAAGAGTACCAGGAGATGTGCTAGGCTAGGGTGCACTGATTTATCTGGATATTAGGTCAGTCCATTCATTTAAGGTGCCTCAACAAGAGGATTAGGGTTTCTTCAACTACACCCGCTAGTAACCCTAGTGATAGTGTCTTGGAATCTACTTCTGCTAGTAACCCTAGCGACAGTTCTTCAGCGAGCTCAATATCATAATGGCTATGTTTCCTTCCATCATTTACACTAAATGAAGGAGGTGTGGGCCCATAACCTGTTATAATATAATGGATGTGCTCATTTTACCATTGATAATATCTTTATTTTCACCCAACCATAGGCCGAAGACACCTTCCAAGCACCTTAACCTTGACAAAGAATCACTCTAGAAGCAAACCCTAGGCTAGATAGACAAAAAAAGGGTAGTGTACCTTTCCCCAAGTTTAGCGCACCAACAAGAGCTGATCAGATAGTCCAAACCCTAGCCAAGAGATATTCCAAGCGTAACTACTAGCTACAGTAGCTGCAACGACAACTCTCCTCCAAAACTGTGTAGAAACTGGGCAACTGCAGTGCGCACAAGTGTTTCTCTGCAATTCTAAGACTACCTGCTAGAATGAGAACTAGCCTCCTGTATTTATACTAATTGTGGCTAACTGTTTGGGCCGACTTCTCATTCTGGGTATCTGTCTGTTTAATATATATTATTATTTCTGGCCGACTTCTTCTCTTGGAGGCTAATAACCTAATATAAATTATCTTCTTGAGCCGACAAGTCTTCTAGGGTTATTAGCCAATTCATTAGGGTTTCTTCTTGCTTCCCAGAGTATTCTATCCTTGTCAGGTTTACACATGGAGGTAAATACCTCCCGCAACTACCATAATATCAACACCTGACACACCACTCCCACTCCCCTCCTATCCAATCCCATGGCTATGTCAACTTTCCCTCCGACCACACCCACTCATCCCCCTTCTCCCCCCGCAATCCATGCTCCCACACAGTCGCCCTACCCACAACCCACTCCTTCCATTCCCTCCACACATTCTCGACAACCCTGCAAAACCCCTCCCATAATTTTGTAGCCCACACTCCCCAACAAAATCCCCCTCACCATCTTACCTGACAAACCATACGCAAGTCTCAACCTATCCCCCACCCCCACCAATTATTAAATTTGTACGGTCGTACAATTTCAAAAGCCTCGTTTAAAAAAAAAAATTAATTAATTAATTTATAAATCATTAAATTTTTTTAAAGTATTCTCTTAAAAGGTCTAAGTAATAAAAAATATATATATATTATCAAAATTTACTAACACAAATTAAAAATTTGAAGCATGATAAGAAGACTTTACAAGAAAATCGAGATCGTAAAACATCATTAGTCAATAAGGAAACGATGACAGATCCAATCAACCTTACAATTCAAAAGGAGGAAAATCCAGCGGATGTAAAGAAATTTTCAAATGTCGAGGTACAAACAAACCAAAGACATGAAGAAAACTCAATTCCAAAATTTAATCAACAAAAGCTACAAGTATACGAAGTAAGGATCAAGTTGTGAGAATGCCTTATCAACATCCTAATCACAAAAATCGATACTTTAGCCAATCCTTGTATCAACAGAAACAAATGACCAGTATGTCGAAGAATGTTACTTCCACTACAAGTGATGCTCAAAATAGAAGTCATCATGGGAGTCGAAATACATCAAATTCTTTCCAAGAACCCTATAAACTCCCCATGCAAAAGATCAAATTAGGATGGGTAGACTCCTTTACAATGCGACAATTCTTCTTAGCACTTAGAAGATCCTATCGTCTCCTGTCCTCAACGATTACTAACTCAATAATAAAGAAGCATGAGACAATAATTACAAGCTAGAGCAAGAGATAAGTCTTCCATTAAGTATGCTTTGAGGACAAAGCATTTTTTAAGGGGAAGGCAATGTTATGAACATAAATATACACATAAATAGATATTCATAACATCATAAATAATTAATAAATAATAATTATTAATAATGAAAGGTCATATCTCTAAGGACATGACTATTGGTTAAGGGCACCCTTGCGTGGGTATATAAATGAGCCCTCATTCTCAATTGTAATATTATCTTATCGTATCTCATCTATTCATATTTTATACATTATTCCTTCATGGATTATTTTGTTATATTCCAAGTATTTTGGATAATACTTGTGTGATTGAACTTTGTTCGTCTGAGAATGTGAAATGCCATGATCATTTGATCAGTGTGCTAGACAAGAAAAAGAGGTAAGCAAGCTCATGGACTTCTTATATACTTGTATCAATTTGATTAAAGATGAAAAGGTTGTACAAGAATTACAACAACTGGTGAGACAGTATGAAATTGGGAAAATAGAGCCTATGCTGAGTAGAGATGTGAACCAAGTATCAAGGAAAAGGAGAAAAAACAAGGAATTACACCTTAGTGCTTAAATTGGATATTACGACATGAACTATGTGGTCCTCGACTTGGGATCAGAAGTAAATGTTATGACAAAGAAGACTTGGGGACTAATGGGAAAACCTAGACTAATTTACTCTCCTATCAGGCTAAGGATGGCTAATCAGCAAGCGATGAGCCCCTTTGGAAGACTAGAGCATGTTCCTATAGACATTGATGGGGTCAGGACATTTGCAGATTTCAAAGTGATTGAAATTGTTGATGATAGATGTCCCTATCCTGCATTGTTAGGAATTGATTGGGCTTTCAACAACTCGATTGTTGTTGACCTAAAGAAGAGAAGAATGACATTTGATGTTAATGGCCTTAAATTCATCGTACCTATGGACCTGGACGAAGGTCGCAGATACATAGAACCTATCAGGGAAGAAGACCATGCATATGAGCTAGAGAACATCTACAAGTTGACAACAAGACAACAAGATTACATTAATCCTACATCAGACATAAATCTCAGCTGGCGAAGTGAAAGTTCATGTTCATTAGATAAAGAAGAGGCATTAGAAAATTGGTAGAACATAATGTATGAAGTCTCCACACGACAATGTGCCAGACTGGCCAAAGAAGTTCACTGGATTGGCACATAAGTAAGAAATCTTCCAACGTTTGATGGTTTGAATCACTTAGAGACATTTCTAGTTGAATTTGAGAAAATTTTACCAGTACAACAGAGGATGTTGGCACTGGATGAAGCATTGAAATCCACACCATATATATGGTGGGGATCATACAAGAGGAACATCACAAAGTGGAAATAGTGTCTCACCTTATTGACAGTGCAGTTTTCAGAACAAGATGAAGGATGAAAATTTTTATACACATGCCAGAGTTGTCCTAAGGACCAAATGCAAAGTTGTGAGGAGGCCTGGGGAAACATTCCTAAAGAACAGTGGGTGCATAATTTCATTAACACCTTGGATACTATGCCTATCAACTAGTATCTGCATGTAGAACTGTGCCTCATCACTATAGACTGGTATGGAATGACTCAGAACTTTATAACTACCTTATTATTTGAAATTCAGTACCGTACAATAGATCAAGCATTACAAACTATGAGAAAAAAGGTCTTTTAGGAGGCACCTAACCTCCCTTTTACCTGAGAAGGAGATGAATGGACTGCACCTCTTCAGCAGTTACAGGATTGCTACAATATTAATGCTGATGAGGATGATGACCCTAGAGATGTACACATTGCAGAAATTGAAGGTCACGGAGACATAGAAGGGACTAGGATTGAATTACCCTTTGTTGGACAGCCTATTAAAATGAAGAATGTTAATATTGGAATAGAGAAAGCACCTAAAGTAGAATATGTGGGAGACTATTGGGATGATGCTTCTATCAGCAAGATCACAAAACTATTGCATGAATATTAAGACTTGTTTCCCACTAGGTTCACAGACATGAAAGGCATTAAAGGTCCCCTAGGAGAAATGAAGATCCCCTTGAGACCATATGTAAGACCTATCAAGAAAAGGCCATACAGAATGAATCCAAAATATAAGAAGAAATTTAGGATTGAATTGGATAGAATGTTGGAAGCAAGAATCATAGAACCTGTTGAAGAATCTGAATGGATTAGCCCTATGGTTGTCCAAGATAAGAAGACAAGAGAAATATGGATTTGTGTAGATCTAAGAAAGTTGAACGATGCATGTCTACATGATCCATTCCCTACACCTTTTACTAATGAGGTCCTAGATAACGTAGGAGGACAAGAGGTCTACTCATTCACAGATGGATTCTCAAGTTATCATCAGATTAGAATTGATAAGGAGGATTGACATAATACCACATTTGCAATAGAATGGGGTTCATTTTATTACACTGTGATGCCTTTTGTCTTGAAGAATGCACCAACCATCTTTTCCAGGGTGGTGGTCGAAGCATTTAAGGACTTCTTACACAAGTTCCTAGAAGCTTATTTTGATGATTGGATTGTCTTTAGCTTACTGGAAGACCATATTGAATGCGTACGATTGATGTTAGATAAGTGCAGTCAATGTCAAATTGCCCTGAATTTGAAAAAGATTTTTTTCTTTTCACCCTTTGGAGTGTTGCTAGGGCATATCATGTGTAAGTAGGGATTGTTGGTGGATCCTTGCAAGATTGCCATCATTGTTGATTTACCTCCCCCTACTTCAGTCAGACAGTTGTACACTGCATTAGGGAACACACGATACTATAGGAAGTTTATTAAGTTTTATGCAAAGATAACAACACCTATGGAGAAGATATTAAAGAAAGATAACAAGTTCCAATGGACAAAATAATGCTAGCAGAGCTTCGACACACTAAATATAAAAATGGTCACTGCACCAATCTTGTTTTTTCTAGATTTGAGTAAAGAGTTCAATGTTCATGTCAATGCTTCATCCATTGCACTAGGAGTAGTTTTATCACAGACGGGTGCAGGAGGCATCAACCACCCTATAGCCTTTGCTAGCAGAAAGCTATCTACAACTAAGAGGAACTATACTACAATTGAAAGAGAAGGCTTGGCTATGGTTTATGCGATGCAGAAATTCAGAGACTATTTGCTGAGAGGACATTTTAAGATGTTCACTCATCATTCTGCATTGAAATACTTAGTCAACAATCTAGTGTTGGGGGGAAGAATATGTAGATGACTACTACTATTCCAGGAGTATGATTTTGAAATTGTGGTCAAGCCAGGAAGAATGAATAAATGACCTGACCACTTATCCAGGTTAGAACATGAAGAGGAACTTACTAGTCTGGAGGATACACTTCCAAATGCACAGTTGTTGGCCATCAGGAAAGTCGATGACCACTTCGTCAAGATAGTTCAATTATTTTCCATAGGAATGGCACCTCACGAGTACACAGTTATTTAGAAGAAATAGTTGGTAGTCCACGGTGCAGATTTTCAACTCATAGTTGGACAATTGTATAAGATGGGACCCGATGAGATCTTGAGGAGATGTGTTATGGAGGCAAAACAACCATTGATTCTTGCATAAGCGCATGAAGGCATCACAGGATGCCATTATGCAGGGAAAGAAACAATGCAGAAGGTTGTCAGAGTTGGCCTTTGGTGGCCTACTTTACATAAGAATGCTAAGGAATACTACAAAGCATGCAATGTATGTCAAAGAGTAGAAAATCCTTCTAGAAGGGATGAGATGCCTTTATCACCACAAATAACATTACAAGTATTCGAAAAATGGGCCATTGACTTTGTGGGACCTATTAACCCACCAGTAAGGTGCACAGGAGATAGATGCATTATCATTGTGACAGAGTATTTGACCAGATGGGAAGAAGAAAGAGAAGTTAAGTATTGTAGTGTAGATACAACTATGTAGTTCATTTTTGAGGATATCATAACAAGGTTTGGATGCCTGAATATCCTCAAGAGTGATCAAGGCACACATTTCATCAAAAAAACTATTGAACCCTTGACTCAGGAATTTGAAGTTCACCATCAGAAGAGTACTCCATACCAACCACGAGCGAATGGTATAGTCGAAGCTTTCAATAATATCTTGGAGACAACGTTGGCTAAGGTTTGTAGTGTTAACAGAGATAATTGGGATTTAAGAATTCCAATAGTATTATGGGACTATAGAACTACTTGTAAGAAGATAACAACACAGACCCCATTTAAGTTGGTATATGGCTTGGAAGGAGTGGTATCTATGGAATACATGGTTCCTAGTTTAATAATTGTAGCATTTACGGGTATGGATGACATCGAAGTTTTTCAAGAAAGGCTCATGCAGGTACAGAAAGAAAGAGAAAAGGCTTATCATGATAGACACGTTAGGAGAAAATCATTTAAGCAAGGAGATTTGGTATTGTTATATGACAACAAGTTCATGAAGCATCCAGGGAAGTTCGGGACACATAGGATAGGACCATTTGAGGTTTCCTATGTTACATAAGGAGGAGTTGTGAAATTGAAGACCCTTAATGGAGAATGGAAATAAGGTTTGGTAAATGGGAGCCTATTGAAATTGTATTATGACAACTAGTTGCCTCGCACCTCACAGTAAATGAAAAATGAAGAAGTGTCTAGGTACCAGGTGCAGTTGAAAATGGGTACCAAACATAGAAAAGACATTTTTCAAAAGGAAGGGAGGGACAGAGAAGAAAGAACGGGCTTCTCCGGGCAGTCCGCAGTCGAAGTAAAACAAACCGTTTAGTCTTGCAGTGACTAAGGAAGAGTCACATTTGAGTGTTGGGGGCCTGTTGGCCCTTGGATATGTAAGGAAGTGAAGATTAAGGAAGAAAGGTGAAGTACGAACTGGATGGAAGATACATAAACCAAGGAAGGGTCAAAGTGGGAAAAGAAGCAGAAAAGAAGGAGAAAAGGAAGGAAAAGCTAGTCATTGGAAGATAAGATAGAGGAAGATAAAAGAAGTAACGAAGAGGGATTGTGGAAAACTCAACAAGTGAAAGAAGACATCAATGAGTGCTTTGGAGAACCATATAAAAAAGGAGCAATGATAGGCTGGAGAAGCCTTGAAAAAATGGGCCAAGTTGACCTATAGTTTTGGATCTAAGGTCTTAACACCTAGACTTTTTCCATGTAATGTATAAATAAAGGTCTAGAAGACCTGGGTAGGTTTGTTCTAGGTTGGTTCATTGATACTATGGTTATTGTTGTTCATTGTTGAGTATTGTTGTAGAGAATAGTGTTGAGACTGTATTGTAGGATCTTCAACTGGGTGCGAAGATCAACCCTGTAGTTGGGTGCGTAGGGAGGGATGAGAGATAGAGGGAGATATATGCAAGATAAGTGCACAGATAGAACTGTGTGTTTTGATATAATATATCAAGAAACATATTTCTATCGACATATCCCTAAGGAGAAGGTTAACCACATATATCTTTGTAACAACCCTATTTGAAAACATGCTTAGGGATTATTAAGAAAAATTGATTAGGTGATTAATTGCCCTAACATGGTTTTAAGTAAACAAAGATTGGCATAATAATATTAATTAAATATTTATTAATTAATTAATTGTTATAATTTTGATTAATTAATTAATTAAATTAATTACCTATCACATTGAATGAATAGGGTAATAAATTTAAGAGGGTTAATGAATTTAATTGTTATATTAAAGGATTACGTATACAGAGGGGATAAGAAGCATTAAATGTAAGGATAAGAAATATTAATAATCGGATAAGACAATAAATGTATGGATAAGGAAAGGAAGGAGGGGGAAGGGTTGGTGAAGGAGGCATATGAGCGAGAGGAGGCTTACAGAAGAGGGATTATTTTTTCAGGGTTCTCTTAGAGTTGCTGGCTGAGAGTTTGAGTTTTGTAGTCGGGAAGGATCAGTACAGGGGGCACCGGTTTGCTGGGGGTATTGGGTACGGGGGCCAGGATATCAATATGGTATCCTGGAGCTAGGAAGATAGACAGGCTACTCCTAGCTGGCAGGGAGGAAACATGGTTTGGGCAAAGTTGGTCAGTGGCATCAAGCTAGACAAGACAAGTGGAAGCAGCAGGAAGGTCAACAAGACAAGTGAAAGTTTAGCATCAGACCAAGGTATTTTAATTTACATATTTGTTTTATGAATTTAAGGAATATGAACTGTTATAAGGTTGTCCATAAGATATTATGTTCAGCTCAATAAATTTTATATATGCTAGTTTTGGTTATATGTTGATTATGAAGTAAAATACATGTTAGGTTTGCATTCCTTAAAATAAATTCTTTTGGGTTTTATAAGGCTTTGTGGAGCCGAACCCTACACATGGTATCAGAGCCCTGGTTCAAAATCTGGAACCAAGGGCCTACCTACCTACTTACCCACCTACCCAATTTAGTAATGGAATTGTACCCACCCAGAAATTAGATAAATCGGGGCCTGAGGGCCAAGTTCCAGCTCCAAGTTCCAACGCCACCTCCACCTAACCTGTAAGCCAAGTATACATTGATTTTAAGTATATATATTCATTAATAGGACGTATTAATGATAAAATTTTAAGTACTCTTAGTATTATTTTTATAAGAAATTGTTAAACTATAAACCAGACACTTTAACCACTTTTCCATTTTTGTAAAATTCATTATAATTGCGCATAAAAAATAAATAAATATATAATTTTATTTTTTTTCAAAACTCCTTTTGCATTCGTCTATTCTTATTCATACAAACTCCTCTATCTACATCAACAACAAATGGTCAAACTTTGTAGTTAAGTCGAGAAACTAGGATTGGAATTATGCAAGACAATTTACATATAAATCTTCAAAAAAAAATTAATTAAACAAAAACATTAAAAAAAAAAAGAGTACACAATTTATACATAAATCTCCAAAAATTAAACAAAAAGGTATATTTTTAGGCTTTAAATCTGTGTGAATGCATTGCAATCTGAGCCTGTGGTCGGGACGATAAGGAAAGGAGGTGGTCTTTGAAAGGAAGGAGCCCACGGGCCTTTTCTTGCACCACACAGCCCAAACACGGCACCCAGCCATGGCCGAGGAGCTGCACAAACATCATACAAAACTTTAGCATTTAGAACAAACAGAATATTATACTCGATCTAAATTGTTAAAACGCCATAATGTTGCTAGATGCTGACTGTTGCCTTCTCATCCACCTGATTTAGTTTTACAACATATTTCCAATGTGTGAAATCAATATTTTCAGAAAAATTGCTTCACACCTCAAGTAGTTCTTTTCTGTAAGAATTTTTTTATTAACATAAGCATGTCTACATATATAACTCATATGAAAGGCAAAATTATGATATAACTGGCATAATGTCTGCTTCTCAGACCCCACACCAGCAACAAAAGTTGCATGGGCTCTAGAAAATACATAGTATGCAGAGAAATCTTCTTATTCGCATTCATTCATTGAACCCTACACATGCATTCTTCAAAATGAATTCATGGCCATGGTTTCCCTTACAGAATTCCATATTGGTAGAGGAACTGCACTTCGTTTCCAATCTCAGATGGGTTTTTCACTCATTTTCTCTGTAGGATTCAAAATTCCACGATGACTTGGGAACCCACCTCAGAAACATAGGTGTATTGTCAAAATTTCCAAGGTAAATATCACTTCAACACTCACCGCAAATTCTGCAAATTTTGCTGAATATAAGCATCCTGGAGCTATCAGGCGATTTAGCTCACCAGGTAAGGCCACTCGCCATACGAGAGAAGAGAAGGTTCGTATCGATACACCGAAAGATATTGATTATGTTACCATGTTCCCCACCATAATAGAAATAAGGCCCCATCGTAAAACAGGTCACTCGTCATTCCCAACCCCAACGCTAAACCTAGGGAACACCCAAGAAGTCACACACCAGGCTTTATTAATAAATAAAGCATGGATACTCGAAATAATTTGATGCTTTCTCTTGGGTATCAGGTAGTGTCAGCTCACTATGGGCTCCATGGTATCGGCTAGCGGTAGCAGTAATCAGGACCTCCTTTCCCTTACTGGGGCTTGACTCATCAGCATAGACAGGCATAGACCAGTGGGGACTGATCATCCAAAACTATTAAAAACATTGCAGAAACCCAAAATTATTATTTACAGGCAATAGAATGCTAGACGAGCCGACGAGAAATACATTATACAATCTCTAGCAAAGCTTTTCAAACAAGTAAATGAGATCCACATTACCAACAACAAATATGATGTTTCCAGGCGGCGATGTATCCATCACCTAGAGAAGAACATTCGCCATCATCATTTTCTCTATTTCACTATAATTTCCTGCAATTCATAACCTAAATAATGTTTTAAGCCATAATATACTGTAAAAATATCAATAGACAAACGCCGCAAACTCTGAGAAAATTTAACAAAATATTTATATCAAATCGCAGTGTTGTTAGGCCAAAAGAAATACCAACCCTAAACTACCATGAGAAAATCAAAGATGAAAAAGGAAAACTATGCAAACTTGAAGACAGACATGATTGCACCCAAAAAAAAATCTAGATACACTTTACAACTTATTAGGCTGAATACCGGGTTTTTCATCCCTCTAAATACCTAACCCTAAAACATAACAAATTAAGTTGAATCATTCACTAGAAAACACTGAAACATTAAGTCGTTGAGGGGTTTGAAGAAAGGGGAATATGAGAAGCGTGGCCAGCGAATGTGGTGTTTACTAGGAGGGGCCAAGATAAGAGCTCAAGGGCCCATTAGATCTGCACTACGCAACAGATAATATTAAACACACATCGATCAAAACCAGTGCCATATCACGACCACACCAGCGCCATATCATGGCCACACCAGTGCTGCAAAAACAATAAGAAATTTTTTTTTANAAATGATTTGAGGTTCAAGGGTTTTGAATCCACTACCAACCCACGCAGCAAACGCCATGAGAAATAGCCTGCGGCCATTACCAGAGCTCCAACCATTTCTAGAGCTCCGCCGTAGTTGTAGAGCAGGAGAGGCTCAGGGTGCGTTCGCAATCGCAAATGAAACAAGATATAGGACGATTAGGGTTAGGGGTATTGAGATAAGTGCATTTAGGTTTTAAGGCATGTGGGCCTCATGCGAGGACCCACGATGCCGTATGGAATTTATTTTATTTATTTATTTTTATCTTAAGTAATATTTATTTTATTTAATTTGATATTTTATTGATTTATTTAAATTAACTTTTAAAATTATTCTTAAATTTAAATTTCAATGGTTTCTTAATTTTTTTTTTATTAATTATTAACAAAAAAAAAATAATATAATATACATACATATAATTAAATTTATTAATTATTAACAAAAAANATATATAATAGATAAAATAAAATAAAATAATAATAATTAAAATAAAAACCTCTTAAATAATAAATATGATCTTCATAAAATTTTGTAACATGAAGGGAGTAGGAAATTAATTTATTCATAAGAAATAAAATCTATGGTTATAAAATGTAAAGAGGGAATTAATTATTTTATCTTTTTATAATTTAAAATATACTAAATTAATGACAAAAGGGAAAAGGGGTTAAATTCCACACCTGCATTTTGAGTTCTAAGTAAAAGGGGAAAGAGGGGAAATAAAAAATAGGAACTAGGGAAGAGAGTTAACATAAAAATGGAAAAAAGGGAACTTAAGGGAAAAGGTGGGAAGTCAACTTAGTAAAGAATCTACATTTAAGAGCTTTTTAATTTTAAACTGAATTAGCAGTTTCATAATAGGGAAAGCCTTTAAAACCTATAAGGGAAATTGGGGACACCTAGGAGTGATTCTAGGAGTAACTCTAGGTGGGTGAGGGAATTAAGACAATTAATTAATTAAAGAAATTAAATAATGGAGGAATGAAGGGGATGGGTGACATTTGGACGGTAAAGAATTTTTAGGAATTTATTTTTAAAACTTTAATTAAATGAGATTTTAGGAAGGAAAGGAAGTTTGAAACTCTATAAAATGAGGGAAGGAGAAGGATGAAAGGGGGGATCTTCTGTTGTGTAACGTTACGCTGCATAAATATCGACTTGACTGATTTACTTGTAGGAGTTGGGATTCCTAGCTCGGAGAGGAGTGGTAGCTCGGCCTTGCGAGGCAAGCTAGGAGCTAGATGAAACCTATG
>SNQJ01S0014626.1:134789-170653 GCA_010110895.2 Picea sitchensis
AATTAATTAAATTAATTAATTAAATTAATTACCTGTCACATTGAATGAACAGGGTAATAAATTTAAGAGGGTTAATAAATTTAATTGTTATATTAAAGGATTACGTATTCAGAGGGGATAAGAAGCATTAAATGTAAGGATAAGAAATATTAATAATCAGATAAGACAATAAATGTATGGATAAGGAAAGGAAGGAGGGGGAAGGTTCGGTGAAGGAGGGATATGAGGGGGAGGAGGCTTACGGAAGAGGGATTAATTTTTCAGGGTTTTCTTGGATTTGCTAGTTGAGAGTTTGAGTTTTGTAGTCGGGAAGGATCAGTATGGGGGGCACCGGTTTGCCGGGGGTATTGGGCACGGGGGCCAGGATATCCATATGGTATCCTAGAGCTAGGAAGCCAAACAAGTTGCTCCTATTTGGCAGGGAGGAAACACGGTTTTGGCAGTGTTGGTCAGTGGCGTCAAGCTGGACAAGACAAGCGAAAGAAGTAGGAAGGTCAACAAGACAAGTGCAAGTTTAGCATCAGACCAAGGTATTTTAATTTACGTATTTGTTTTATGAATTTAAGGAATATGAGGTGTTATAAGGTTGTCTGTAAGCTATTATGTTTAGCTCAATAAATTTTATATATGTTGGTTTTGGTTATATGCTGATTATGAAGTAAAATACATGTTAGGTTTGCATTCCTTAAAATAAATTCTTTTGGGTTTTATAAGGCTTTGTGGAGCCGAACCCTACAATCTTTTTGTTCTTTGTGATTGATGTTTTTATATTTACCATATGTTATATTGTTATTTCATTGTTTTGTTATATCTGAGATATAACTTGTGAATTAGCCTTAAGTGAGATAAACAATAACCATATTGTTGTGTGTTTTTGTCCTGGATTCACTTTTCATTCCCTCTAGTTGTAGACCCCTGTGTGTTGCAACCCCTTATCACTACTTTGGGTGACACTGCATCTGCTCGGAGGTGTTTCTGAAAGGGCCAATAGTTAAGGTTTGTTGGTGCGATGTAAGATTTGAACCCTAGGTCTTCCCCTGTGCCAACAATGGTGTTCATTTTCTTATGCATGGATTTTTTTTTAATTTTTAAATAGACAATCCAAATCCAAGAATAATTATATGGATGATAGATATCAATCTTTGCATATATAACACCCTGATTTTGAGCCCTGTATAAAATAAAGTGTTTTTTTAACTTATGAAAGGCCAGAGTGCTCAAACAATTGAAACATGCCAGTGTGCCTAGGAAATGTAATGTTTTGATCATTATTAATAATAAATACATCACTGGTTTCTAGACAGACAAGGACAAGAGTTATAGGGGGCTATGATTCTAGAAGAGAGGGGCATTGAGGGGCTAAGTGTTTATTTTATATTTTATTGACCCATTTCTACTTTAATGCAGAATAACATTTACATGAGCTTCTTGGGAAGGCCAAGTGGTTCCTTAATTCCAAGAATTACATAAACCCATATTTGGTCTGTTGTGGGGGGTTGTTCTTATTCCTTCATTCACTCACTCACTCATTGTTCATTGTTCATTGTACACACCTTTCATTCAATTCTGTCTCTCCACTCATTCTTTCACCCACTCACTGTCCCTCATTTTTGTTTTGGCTTGGTAAAGGAAAACAAATTGTTGGAGAGGATCCATTGTTTGGTTGCATGTAAATAATGATGGTGTATTCCAGCCATGAATTAAGGCATGCATGTCTGAGATGATTTGGCATGTGTTCAATTTTTCTCATAGCTATGAATCATGAGAGTCTCATCATGGAGATTCTTGACCAGATGCAATGGAGCCCTGGAAGGAGATGGACAACCCGGGGGACTGCATGGCAGAGAAGGGGGTCCATTCTCTTAGGTTGTGTAGCCTGGGTAGAAGAGAGATGGTTTACATTGGATTCTTGTGGGTGTTGAAAATCCTGTTAAAGATTGTGTTGAATAGTTTGGGAAGCTCAGTGACAATCCAGAACCATCCTTTTGGGTTCATATCCCTAGCTCAGAGATGAAGATGTTGTTGAGACTTCAAACAACAATGTATATGGTTAGGTGGAACTTCCTTGGTATGCATCCCGTTGGTGATTTTTTTTAGGAAATATAAGTTCTCTCTGTCATGGTTTTATTTACCTTTGTATTTATTCCACTGTGTATTTATTTATCTATGAAATTTGTATTAATAATATGCATGCTTGTTGTTTATTGTTGTGCATGAAATATGTATCATTTATTTATGTTGTAGCATGAATATTTAACTCTACATGTGAATATTTCATGCATCTTCATTCATTAAAATTTGATCATAATTCGAAAGAAGTCTAGAGGTGGGCTTGAATTAGCATAACTCAACTTGTGGGTGGCTAGGTACATTACATATTGGTATCAAAGCTTCAAGTGGAAACACCAAATTGATATGGTCTGAAATTGTTGGAAAGGGTATTATGGTTAAGAATGAATATATCCTTGAAATCTTAAATCTTGGAAGAGATAGTGTTGCAGATATCGCGCACAAGCCAAAGAGTCATGCAGAAAAAGATCCTTTGTAAAGAATCGTAGAATCGTGATCGTTCCCTCTTGAATTTTGGAGCGATCACCATCGTGCAATTAAGGATTTATGGATCACTAGATCGGAAGGCAGTTGAACGAGGACCATCATATGAAGGTGAAACTAGAGGTTGGGAGAGATTAAGTCACAATCGCCAGATCGAACTTTTCGATTGTCACTCATTGATAGAATTCTAGCAGGAGATGAAAAAAACTTTTGAATTTCATTGCTTCAGTGATTATGGAAGAAAGGAAGAAGTGAGAAAAGGCTGAAGTCATAAAGTCCTTCCAGTCTTCCAATTTTATAAGAGGCTTAGGTGAAATCTCATCCATTAGTTAGGGTCCTCTGGCATTGACGACTTTGAAAATTTTAACTCTGGGAGAATCGAACCCTTTTTGAACTGTTATAACCTAGATTCTCGGAGCACCAAAGTATCGAAGTCGCTTCGACTGTTAGACTCAAGGGAATGATTTCATAAGTAATGTTGATTGTTAGATCTAGCAATGGTGGAAGGATAGATAATTTTTATAACTTTGAAACTTTTCCACTCCAACGATTACTGGAGAATGGGAAAATCCCCAAAGTTTCAAAACCACGAAGTGTAAATTTGTCGTTGTGAAATCATGCAGGCCATTAGATATAGAGAAGATATGTGGATCATCCATTTGATGGATGATGCATCATATTCCATGCGGCAGGAGTGCCATGTGGGGACACGAGTCACCTTGATTCAATACATTTTGGGCCCCAACTTGTTCATTTTTTAGTGACACATGGAACACATGGCATGGGTACATGTCACCATAGGTGACATCAACATGCCATGTCATCTCTGGGAGTATAGCCTCTGGGGGTGTCCAACATCTCTACCGGTGAAAGTGCTGAAGTTCCAGAGTAATGAATTCACGTAGACCATCAATCTAAGATCCATTTGGGACCTTTCTCAACCGTTAGATCGAGCAGTAGAAGGATGGTGTAAGCACTTTGGTAGGTATCACTCTGGGGGAGATGAACAACTTGGGAGTGGAAATGTCATAGATTCCTAGAGTGTTGAAGTCCCAAATTGGTTAAGGACCATCCATCCTGATGTTTCATTAAGCCTTGGTCGTCGGATTAAACAATGGAAGGATAGGGTAAGTACTTCGGGGAGTATCACTCTAGGAGAGTTGTAATGTTCTGGAGTCCTAGAGCGCCAAAGTCCCAAATTGATTGAGGGTCGTCCATTGTAGTGCCTGATTAAGTAGTGACTGTTGATCTCATTGAATCCTCTAGATGGGGAAGAACCATCCATTCAATGGGAGATTAAATATCGACCATCTGATCTACTAGTAGAGTTATTGGAAGGATTTCGATGAAGTTTAACTTTGTGAGAAATTAGAAGATTGAAATGGAAAATAGTCAAAGGCTGAAGTTCGTAGGACTTGGTCCCAATGCCGGTCTCATGAAAAGGTAAAGGGGGTCAATTAGGGGTGCTAAAGAGTGAATAAGCCCATGGTTTCAAGTCGTGGTCACATGGAAAGTGGTTTGAAGGAAGTGCCTCTGCAAAATTTGAATTCTATATCAGCTAAATGAGATGTGGAATTTTTCGACAAGATCACGTTGTAAAACAAAAGAAAAGGGGATAAAAGTGATTTTTTTTTCAGGAAGCCGTAACTTTCAACTCAGATATCGAATTGGGGAAAGATTGTAGTATTTCATAAATATGATTCATAGGAGAATAACATGGAATTGTTATAATATGGATAATGATAATATATTATTCATGAATTGAGAAGAGAAAGGACATGTAACATTGTTTGTCAATTCTTTTTGGTATGCATAATTCTAACAAAATGGTTTCTTTCACATCTTTCAAACTTAGGAGGGTTGTAAAAATATCGGTTTAGTATAAGAATTAATATTCAATAAATTGAAGAAGGATAGGGGGCTTCCAGTGATGATAGAGTCCAAATGTTAGAATATTCATTTTGGTAATACATAGACAAAATCCAACAAGAACTAGGCCAGAGGGCAACCAGAAACATTGATAACGACTGTGAGAAGCCTGAAAATAGAAGTGTAGAGTTACAAAGAAGACAATGAGAGATTGATAAGAGAAAAAAATCAAATAAATTCTCAAGTGATGCAAATCATAAATCAGTCGCAGAGGAAAAAAAAGAATGGGTCAAACTCAAAACATGAGGGAGAGGGAAGATGTCATGAAAGAAGAGACGACCACAGACAAACTAGTTATTCAGGAAGTGCTAGTAGAACTCATAGACATCAGTCACCTCCCTACTCAACAAGGAAATTTTATTCATCTCAATATTTCGTAGGTAGTCTAGAGGTGTCTCCTATTAGGCACCAAAGAAGAAGACATGAATTGAACAATTTTCAAGGATTTCTAGGGAAGCTTAATCCACCATCCTTTGATCATGAAAGTGAAAGATAACATGATGTTGAGGCATGGTTTCTTGGAATCCGGAGGTATTTTAAATTGCATAACTACTCATCAAACCTAGAAGCCAAAATTTCCACATACCATTTACATGGGAAAGATTCTATGTGGTGGGATCAACTGAAGCAATTTGAGCACATTAATGAGAGTAGGTTCACTTGGAAGAAGTTCAATAAATATTTTCAGAAGTATTACCTTTTAGAACACTTCTATGACAATAAAATGCAGGAGTTCTTTCAACTTAGGCTGGGAATCATGACCATGGTAGAGTATGAAAAGAAGTTCTTAGGGATGCTAAAGTATGTGGGGTTTATAAAAGATTAGAAGGTGAAAATATAGAGGTTTTAAAGTGGATTTCCATCCTTTTATAAAGAGAAGATTCAATATGATGAACCCAAGAATTTTACTGAGACCATGAGGAAGGCTAAGTACCTATATGACAAGGGCAAGGGTAGAGAATCCATGAAGAAATCTTGGAAGGATAAGAAGAAGGAGAAATATGATTATAAGAGGAAGGGATTCAAACCTCCTTTCAATAGAAATATCCCTAATAAAAATCATCAAGCCCAATATGCTAAGGATGAATCCAAGAGAGAAGACTCCTTAGGAAAAATTGGAAGACCACCATTCCAATGTCCAGGATGAAAAGAAGATCCCCTGTACAAGGATTTCCCTCAAAAAAAGGTCAAAGTGAAGACCCTGCACAACATCAAAGAGGCTATCAAAGTAGAAGACATGGGAAGAATATATGCAAGCTTAGATTATCAATAATCATAGTACCAATCCAATATGATTATGGGGACCCCGGATGGGGTGACACAGGGTGCGATGCTGCCACGCAGGAGCAAGCTGGGACACAGTGTTAATGCATCCACCGACTCACATCACCTCGGACAATAACTTGGCATGTTTACGCGCAGGTGCATTCAACAGACGAGGCCCCTCGCACAAGGGAAGGGTACTCGCCCCCAGCGCACTATCCAGAAGACTTTAATGGATGTGGTGATGGTTTTAGTTATGGAAATTGGTTTTGCATTTGCGCTCACTGTTCAAGTTGCTAGACTAGGCAGCAGGTCGCTCCCGAAGACCTTCGCTCCACAGGTGCACCAGAATTGCAACAATCTCCCTCCCGTTCCACTGGAGCAGTGGCTGCTTTTGGCCACCTCCCCCTCCCCCGACAGCAACTCAACTCCGGTTGGCAGCACCCAAACAATTCACTGGAACCTCACCATGCTACGAATTAGAGGGAAACCGCGAAGGGGAGCGGCGTGGTATACAGTGGAGTCGCGGCGCAAGAGGAAGGAGAACTTTGAGAAAGCAATGGCGATGGCTGCCAGGAGGCGTAGGAACAAACCACGCATGCCTCCAATGGCGTACGTAGAGGAGGTAATCCCGAGAGGAGGCCTGGCAAGCCCTCCTGAGCATACCCTATTCATGGTACCGAAAAATTGGAATCCAAGCTCGCATTTTGGCTCGGTTATAAATCCACAGCCGGCAAGCAGCACGCTCGACCCCCGTGACACCAGTGTAGAGAATCCTTACTCCCCCTGCTATGCGGAAGAAGAGGTTCCTCCCGAACCCGCCAAGGAAGCGAAGGGGCACAAGTCGCAGGAAGCAAAAGCGGCCACCAGCGAGGAGCTTATGAACAACCACCACCCGGAACATCCACCTTCAGTTGACTGGGGATATCTCAATCTCATCTTTGAGATGAGAAATCTGTTGGAAGATCAGGTCTTCCGCCATGCACGAATGGAACAGCGGCTTGACATGTTCTTTGCAGCTCATTCTAGAGCTTTGCCAAAGAAACAATGTCCGACTTGCGCGTGAGCTTACTCATTCCCAGGAAGATGGAGGCATTCCGTGGACAAGGAAAAACATCCTGGCTCAGAGGTTACTTAATGTTCAGACCTAGACTTTGCTTTTGGTTCTGTTATTACAGTTTATGCCTTAGGATAGATAGCTATCAATATTTCTTAGCTCTAGGTGAACGAACCAGTTCCATGCTTGTGCCTGCTAGTCCTGGTTTCCTTCGGGCAGGACGTAGCAGCGTTAATTTTGTTAATTTTTCTTATTCTGCAAACTGGGTGACACATGGACAAGGATGCCCAGCTGTCCCAGTTTCCTGCTCAGGCGGGACAGTTGGCATCACTAATAGCTATGTATTCTTTCTATGGTAATATAATAGGCTCCAACCTTTTTTACTTACAAAAAAAAATATGATTATGGTGGAAGGTAAGATCATTAATCAACCTGTTGTTATTTTAATTGATTCAAGAGCAAGTCATTGTTACATAGATCCTAAAATAGTGGATAGATTATGTTTGGAGAAAAGTAAGCTTGAAAAATCAAGTTCGGTTCAGCTAGCCACTGGAACCAAAAGGAGAGTCCATGATATCGTCATATGTTGTTCCATAAGTCTTAATGGTGTGAATACTAATGTTGATCTAAATATTATACCATTGGGATCTTATGATATTCTAATTGGAATGGATTGGTTGGACAAGAATCATCTTGTCTTGGATTGTCATAACAAAACATTTACATGTCCTGATGAAGAAGGAAAACTGAGCACTATGAAAGGAGTTCCAAGACCCATCTCTATAAGGCATATTTCAACCTTACAACTAGAGAGATGTTTCAGAAAAGGATGTAAATTGTATGCAACCCATGTGGAGGATCCATAAAAGACAAATGGGGTCAGGCCTTGAAGAATTCTCGGTGCTAAAATAATTTGAGGATGTATTCTAAGAAATACCAAGGTTTCCACCAAAGAGGGAGATAGATTTCTCTATTGATTCAGTGCCACAAGCTTCCCTGGTATCAAAAACACCTAACAAAATGTTTACACTAGAATTAAAAGAATTACAAATGTAGTTGGAAGAATTGTTGAGGACTTGGTACATATGTCCAAGTGTTTTACCTTGGGGAGCACTAGTATTGTTTGTCAAAAATAAAGATGGAACCTTGAGGCTATGTATTGACTTTTGACAGTTGAATAAATCCATTGTAAAGAACAAGTACCCTCTAGCCAAAATTGATGACCTATTTGATCAGCTAAGAGGGGAAATTATATTTTCAAAGATAGTTGAGATCAGGGTACCATGAGGTAAGAATCAAGGAAGAAGACATCAATAAGACAACCTTTAGAACTAGGTATTGGAATTATGAATTTGTAGTGGTTCCATTTGGACTGTCCAATGCACCAATTGTGTTTATTTTCCTAATGAATGGAATATTCTGAAATTACTTGGATAAGTTTTCCATAGTTTTCATGGATGACATACTTGTCTATTCTAAGTCATAGTAAGATCATGAACATCACCTAAGCTCAGTTTTGCAAGTGCTAAGGGAAAATCAATTGTATGGAAATCTTAGTAAGTGTTCTTTTTACCAAGAATATATCCATTACTCGGAACACCTTATTTCAGAACAAGGAATATTAGTAGATCCAAAAAAGATTGAAGCCGTTATAGGATGGCCAACAACCAGGAATGTTTCAAAAGTCATATATTTTATGGGGTTATTTGGTTACTACAAATATTTATAGCAAACTTCTCTAAGATTGGTCATCCCCTCACTTATTTTCAAAAGAAGGGGATTAAATTTGAATGGACACTTGAGTGTGAAGAGAACTTTAATTTGTTGAAAGAATTATGTACTAGTGCATCTGTTTTAAAGATTGTTGGCACAAATGAAAGTTTTGTGGTATGTATAGATGCATGCAAGGAAGGACTTGCTGGATTCCTCACTAAAAATGGACATGTCATTGGTTATGATTCCAGAAAGATTAAAGAACATGAGAGGAACTATGCAACACATGACTTGGAACTTGCTTCCATTGTTCACGCATTGAATATGTGGAGGCATTATCTCATGGGGAAGATATTTGAATTAAGAACATACCACAGTGGTCATAAATATATTTTTGAACAACCAACCTTGAATGCCAGGAAAACGAGATGGCTAGAATTTTTAAGTGAATACGATTTTGACATCAAGCGTATAAAAGGAAAAAATAAATAAATTTGTCCATGCACTTAGTAGAAGAGTACATCGCATGCATGGTACAGTTGTTAGTATGCATCAAACTAATTTAAAGAGAAGATTTTTAGATGTTGTTGTTACATATCAACATTAACTACAGGTAAAAGAAAGATTATAGTAAAAAAATGTACAATATAAAATTAAAGAATATGAGATGGAGGAAGACGGATTACTTGTGCAAAAAAGTAGAATTTATGTTTCTAGTTCCAGAGAACTTAGGAATTTGGTATTAAAAAAATGCATAATTTTCCATATGTCGGATAGCTCGGTTAGCAAAAAACAATTGCAGCAGTAAGAAGCCAATTATTTTGGCCAGGAATGAAAAGAGGTGTTGCGTATTACATTTCCAGATGCATGGAATGTCAGAGAGTGAAGGATGAGCATAGAAACCCAACGAGTTTGCTACAAGCATTACTAATTCCAGAGAATAAATGGGAAGTGGTAACCATTGATTTTATAATAAAATTACCCAGAACAACAAGCCAACATGATTCAATCATGGTCGAGGTTGATAAATTGACAAAGGATGGTCATTTTGTTCCTGTAAAAACTAATCATACAACAACTAATATTGCATAAATTTACATGAAGGAGATTTCTAGGTTTCATGGGATACCTAAGACTATTGTCTCAGACAAAGATACAAAGTTTACCTCAAATTTCTGGAGGGGACTGCTTAAAGGATTTGGTACAAATATGAAATTTAGCATAGCATACCATTCACAATCAGATGGGAGACAGAGAGAGTCAAATGAATAATTGAAGACATGTTGAGAATGTATATGATGGATAAGCCATTTAAGTGGGAAGATTATTTGCACTTGGTTGAGTTTTCCTATCATAATGGGTATCAAGGTTAATTGGAAGTGATCCCATTTGAAGCATTGTATGGTAGGAAATGAAATACTCCATTGAGTTGGAACAACCCATAGGACAGAGCAGTACTTGGGCCATAATTTCTCAAGCATATGGAAAACCAGATGGTTAGAATTAAGAAAAATTTAAAGGAAGTTGAAGATAGACAGAAAATTTATGCATATAAGAACATGACAGTTAGAGAATTTAAAGTGGGGGAGAATGTGCTTTTAAAAGTGAAGCCCAAGAAGAGATATTTGAAGTTGGGTAGTTGTACAAATCTAGCAGACAGATTCTATGGTCAATTTGAGATATTGGACAGAATAGGGCCAGTTTCATACATGCTTACATTGCCTCCATGAATGTGCATAATGTATTTCATGTCTCTTTGATAAACGAATATGTACATGATCCTAACCATGTTATTGATCGAAATCTGATTCAGGTAGAGACAAAGGAAGGCTTTTAGGTCCAACCAATGTGAATATTGGACACAAAAGTCAAAATTCTTCATAATCGAGTTATAGAGTTGGTAAAAGTCTAGTGGACCTACTACGGTCCTGAAGATGTTACTTGGGAGCATAAAGATGCCATCCAGGAAGAGTACTCACAACTTTTTGAATAAATTTTTAAATTTTGTTTTATGTTTTTTATATGCATGGAGTATAGTGCCAAAATAAGGGGGAGGGGATGTAACACCCCGATTTTGAGCCCCATATTAAATAATGTATTTTTTTAATATATGAAAGGCCGAAGTGCCCAAATAATTTAAAGAGCCCAGTGTGCATAGGAAATGTAATTTTTTTATCATTTTTAATAAAAAATACATCATTGGATGCTAGACGAAAAAGGAAAAGAGTTATAAGGGGCTATGATTCCACAAGAGAGGGGAATTGAGGGGATACATATTTATTTTATATTTTAATGACCCATTTCTATTTTAATGGAGAATAAGAGCTACATGATCTTCTTGGGAAGGCCAAGTGGTTCCTTAATTCCAAGAATTACATAAACCCATCTTTGGTAAGTTGTGGGTGTTGGATCTTCTTCACTCATTCACTCACTCAGACATTGCTCATTGCTCATTGTACACACCTTTCATTCGGTTCTCTTTTTCTCCACTGATTCTTTCACCCACTCATCATCCATCATTCATGTTTTGGCTTGGGAAATGAAAACATTTTTTTGGAGAGGAGCCATGGTTTGGTTGGTTGGTTGTAAAGTCTACTAGTGTATTCCAACCATGAATTAAGGACTGCATGTCTGAGATGCTTTGGCCTATCTTCAGTTTTTCTCACAACTACGAATCTTGAGAGTCCCAACATCGAGATTCCTGACCAAATGCACTAGATCCCTGGAAGGAGATGGAGAACCTGAGGGACTACGTGGCAAAGAAGGGGGTCCATTCTCTTAGGTTGTGCAGGATGGGTAGAAGAGAGTTGGTGTAGTTTGGATTGTTGTGGGTGTTGAAAATCCTATGAGATATTGAGTGTTGAATGGTTTGGGAATTCAAGTGACACTCTGGAACCATCCTTGTGGATTCATATCCCTGGCTTAGGGGTGACATTTCTATTGAGACTTGGAACAACAATGTCCACTATTGGGTGGAACGTCCTTGGTATGGATCCAATTGGTGATTCATTTCAAGAAATACAAGTGATCTCTGTCATGGTTTTATTTACCTATGTATTTATTTTGTTGTGTATTTATTTATCTATGAAATTCATATCTATAATACGCATGCTTGATGGTTATTGTTGTGTGTGGCATATGTCTCATTTATTTATGTTTTAGCAAGAATATTTAACTCGACATGTGAATATTTCATGCATATTCATTCATTAAAATTTGATCAGAATTCAAAAGAAGTCTAGAGGCAGGCTTGAAGTAACATATCCTGACCTGTGGGTGGCTGGGTACGTTACACCATACTAGGAATAAAAAATGTTATCCATCTAGAGATAATTAATTTTAGAGAAGATAAAAAAATGACAAGACCCAATATCTTTGCACTAGAAATTCAATTTTATTGTAAGCAATTAGAAGACCCGATATCTTTGCACTAGACATTTAATTTTAGAGAAGATACAAAAATGACAAGACCCAATATCTTTATGTACTTCCAGGGTCGTTTTTGGAACCTAAACAATATTTTATTGGATTGAAACATTCAAACTATAGATGAAGTCAAATTTTGATGGAATAATATATAGTTATCGAAAATTCCTTTCCAAGCATCTATCACACGCCTAAAACGAAGATTGTATGCAAAATTTACGACCCCAAGAAGTTGAGGTACTAACTTACCCCAATGAGGCCCACATGAATTTTGGTGCTTTATATCCTAGGGTCAGGTTTTGGGATTTATAGGGTTTTGGAATTCATGTTTATCATAAAAATGCCTTCAGAGCCTCATTGTAATCATCTTCTTGTGAATGAGCGTATCCCTCACATCTCTTCTCAGAGATAAATATTCCACCATTATAGCGAGTCTTGGACTCTGTATTTTTACAGTCTCTATACATTTATTTCATTAGTAAAAATCATGTATTGATGTATTTCTCAGTTTCTAGAAATTTTTATGTGTATTTTATTGTAATATATCTTCCTTCATTTCATTTCGAAAACAATCCGGATTAGTGGGATCAAATAAGGCTACTCTTGATTGTTTTTCAGTGCATGTCTCTGACGAGGTCCGAGTATAGAAAGTTGGTTCTTGAGGTTGTATCTATTGAGAAAAATTGATCTTGCACGCCCAAGAAACCCTCTATGGAGGATGAAAAGAAAAAATATGGAGAAGAAGAGTCTATTAACCTATTGTTTGATGAAGCTCTTGTGCGATAGAGGGACGAAATGATCGAGAATTTTTCCCACATCCTTCAATGCCTACCGATAACAACAGGTGAATCTTCATCAAGAGACCACTTTGGAGGAACCTCTCCCTTCAAGGTAAAAGTTAATTTTGATATTACCATATTTGAAGGACAAATAGATGCAGATGCCTTATAAAAATTGTCAAATACGGTAGAAGGTTATTTCTTTGTTTACAATTTTTCCTAAAGGGAAAATATCACCTTCACACTCCTCAAGGCACTCCCCCACGTCAAACATTAGAGGGAATCTTACTGGAATAAAACTTCCACAAAGGAATCTAGAATATATGGGGCTAAGCCCACTCAGGAATTTGTTTTGGATGTGGCTAAGGAACAATACTACCTTGTTGATAACTATGAAGAACAATACATGAGATGGACCACACTGTGACAACAGAAGAGACAAACAATTTCATAGTTCAGACATACTTTCTATACCTTGCACAACAAGCTGGTTATAAAAGACTTTGAGTGGCATCTAGTTCTGAAACACCATGGGACTCTTCATAGGTACATCCAAATTGAAATTGATCCGGATTTTATGAGCAGAATGAAATGACTATAGATTATTACTAGATTCTTAACACAGAATAATAGAGATACAGTAAAACTGGTTTTCTATTCAATAAGAAAATAAGTTGAAACTGTAAAATGCAACGAAAAACAAGCTTGCTGGAATGGTGGCAGCTTATCTCTGAGAAGATATGTGACGGCTACACTAATTCGTCAGAATATGATTACAATGAGACTCTCAAGGCCCTTTTACAATAAACAGGAGTTTCAAAAACCCTAAACATCCAAAAACCTAACCCTAGGAGATGAAGTGCCAAAAGTCATGTGGGCCCCATTTGGGTAAGTCAGTACATCAACTTCCCGGGGTCGTAACTTTTGCATACGATCTCTGTTTTAGGCATATGATAGCCCATGGGAAAGATATATCTGAGGAATACAACAGTTGCAAATTTTATGATTGCAACATACCCCAAAAAATGTCGTTTAGGGCCTCAAAATGGCTTCGGAAGTTCAGGGCCCAGAAAACTGCTAAAATTAGTAAATTATCAAAATTGCTAGAAAGTTGTTTTGAGCCAGCTGGAAAAGGTGGGTGGCCATCAATATCCACCTAGATAAATCCTCCATCCTTAGGAAGAAATGGTCTCCGTTGCATTGAGTTCCCCCATTAGATGAGTAAATTTCTGTTGAATTTGGCCCCGGGTGAGCCACTTGCCTTGGTGCAAGAGTTTCCCTGCTTTGACAACTCAATAAAGATGGATCCTTTGTTGTCGAGTGCCCTTGATATGTGTCTCCACAATCTGATCACTGGATGCCTGTTGTGTGCAGTCAGGGTTGAGCTCTGTTGGTGTCAGTTGTTCTGCTACATCTGAGGTGTCCAATAATGGTGGGAAATAAGGCCGAAGGAGGTCTACGTTGAACACTAGGTGCAGGCCAAGGAAAGGAAGAATGTTGAGTGCAAAAGCATTATCCCCCATAGCCTTGGTGATGGTGTACAACCCATAATGGAGTGGGAAAAGCTTCTGATGGGGTCCTGTAAGGCATTCTTTCTGCAAGTGCAACCAAACTTTGTCGCCCACCTGATACTAATGTGGAACCCAATGTTGATCATGGAACTACTTGTACTTGTCATTGGACTTCTATAGGATATCCTAAACCTGTTGTTGGATGTGTTGGATCCTCTCAATTAACCAAGTGGCTTTGTCATCCTCAGTTGGAGCAGGAGAGGAGTCGGTTGAGGTGACCGCAAGGGGAAGTGCAACATCTATGGGACCCAATGGATGGAATCCCAACCCCACCTGAAAGGGGCTGTGGTCGGTTGAGCTATGCAGGGCTCGATTGTAGCTATGTTGGACATAGGGAAGACTCTCATCCCATGTGCGAGGGTTCTTGGAATTATACATGCACAGTATATTCACGATTATTCTATTTATGACCTCAGTTTAGCCATTTGTCTGGGGGTGGAAGGCCATGGATTTGGTGAGCTTGGTGTCCAATAGTGACCAGAGGCTCGACCAGAATGTGTTGAGAAATAGACTATCCCAATTTGAGACAATGGTTTGTGGGATTCCAAAATGTACCTAGACTCATTCAAAGAAGAGCTTGGCAGTGGCTTCTTCTGTGATGCTCTTCTTGCAAGCAACCAAAATCGCCATCTTAGAAAAGTGATCGACAACCAAAAAAACACATTCATTTCCCCTCTTGGTGGACGGGAGGCCCAACATGTATTCCATTGAGATGGATTCTCATGGTTTTTCAGGAGTAGGAAGAGGGGTGTACAGACCCTGTTTCTTAGTGGTTGGTTTGGCAAAAGCGCAGGCAGTGCAAGACCTGATATACTTGCTGACCTCCTGTCGAAGTTTCGGCCAATAGAAATGTTTTTGTAGCATCTCCACTATCTTTTTGATGCCGAAGTGTCCTGCAACCCGACTGTTGTGGGCTTCCCATATCATCTTCACTCGCTCACTTGAGGGAACACATATATGGCCCAGACGACACAACAACCCATCCTGAAGATGGAAATTATGGACAACTACCTTTGCACCCAACATTTGGTAGGTGGTGGCGAAGTCCGAGTCTGTCTCATAGAGTTGGGGCCATCCAGAGGTCTCATGGTCGCAGGAGTCTAGCATTGTGGTGAGTGTCACGACTGGTGGTCTGCTGAGGAAGTCAACGACGTGGTTGGTGCTTCCTATTTTATATTTTATGTTGAGGTGGAATTGCTACAAGTATGTGGACCACTTTTGACGGTGGTCATTCTGCAATTTTCCTTGTGTCTGCATGAACTGTAGTGACTTATGGTCAGTGTGGATGATTGTCTCCCTCCTAAGAATGTAATGTCTCCACTGGCGGTAGGCTTGCACAATGGAGTACATTTCTTTGTCATAAGTAGGGTACTTACGGACATCATCTGATAGTTTCGCACTATGATAGGCCACGGGGTGCCCATGCTGCATGAGAACGACACCCACAACATAGTTTGAAGCATTAGTCTCAATATCAAAGGGATGATGCAGGTATGGTAGTGAAAGTACTAGGGTTGAGCACAAGAGTTGCTTCAAATCATCGAAGGCTTATTGTTAGGGATGGCCCCATGCAAATTTTGCCTTACCACCACCCTTGGTTATTTGGTTGAGGGCCCATGCAATATGGGAGAATCCCAACACAAACCTGTGGTAGAAATTGGGAAGGCCCAAGAAGCTCCGAAGCTCAATGAGTGTGGTTGGGGTTGGCCAGTCACGGATGAATTGGATCTTGGTTGGATCCACATGTACGCCATGTTGATCAATGATGTAGCCTAGGTAATGGACCCTGTCCATGTGGAAGGAGCATTTTTCCAAGCTGGCATATACCATGTGCTACCATAGGGTGTGCAGAACCTGTTGAATATGTTGCAAGTGTTTGGCCCAAGTCTTACTGTAAATGAGAATGTCATCAAGATACACCACTACAAAATTATTGGTGAATGGTTGCAAGATATCATCCATCATCCTCATGAAAGTGGCTGGAGCATTTTTCAGAGCAAAGGGCATGACCAACCATTCAAAAAGGCCTTCCTTTGACTTGAAGGTGGTCTTCCATACATCTGTCTATTCTATCAAGACCTGGTGGTAGCCAGACTTTAGATCAATCTTACTGAAGTATTTGGGCCCCATGAGTTGATCAAGGAGGTTGTCGATTCGGGGAATCGGGTATCAGTTTCTGACTGTGATTTTATTCAGAGGCTAATAATCAATGCAAAGTCGCCAGGTTCCATATTTCTTCTGTACCAACACGATTGGGCTCCCGCAAGGTGATGATCTAGGACGGATGTGCCCCTTGTGGAGCAATTCTTGGATCTGTCCCTTGATCTCCTCATTCTCTAACAGAGAGCGATGATAGATTGATCCATTGGGCAGTGGTGCATCGAGGGCCAGATCGATGGGGTGCTTGACATGGTAGCGCAGAGGTACCCCAGTAGGTGAGGAGAAGATGTCTGAGTATTCTTCCATGACCTTATCTACTTTCTTCTACTATGTGGAGAGCTCAACCGTAGAGACCTTGGATGTGGCTGTAATTTTTCTCTCATTTTGAGAGTGAATCATGAAGAAGAAAAATTCCCCGTCCGAGATATGAACTTCCTGTATTGCGTAGCAGAGATCAAGGAAATAGCACTAGGTGGGACAACCTCAGGTATCCTGTACAATTTCATGTTCAAAGTAATAATAACACTATGAGTCCTAGACTGATATACAACATGACGTTTCCATAAATAAGGTTGGCCCAAAAGAACATCACAAACTTTGAGATGAGCAACATCACACAATACCTCATCTTTTAAGGGCTTGATGTTGTATGACAGCCGACACTATTGGCTGACGCAAAGATCGCTTCCTTGGTGGAGCCATCCAAAGGTGTAGGGTTGTGGGTGCTACGTTTTTGGCAGGGCCAGCTTCTTGAGGAAATCTATTGAGATGAGGTTCTTCTGGCTACCACTATCGATGATGAAGTGTAGTGGGGTGCCTTTTACCCACATCTGTGAATGGAAGAGGCGCTCTCCTTCTTCTGGCTTGTCCGGTTCACCATTGTAGAGATTGGTGGTAACAATGGTGGAACTGGGTTCTGTGTCAATGATTCGTCTTCCCCTTTCTAGTTCTAACTTAGATTCAGAACCTACATTTGATTCAGAGGCTTTCACTTTGGCCACTAATGTCTTCTTTGAGCAACAATCAATAGTGTTATGCCAAGGTCTCTTATGGAAGTCACACCACTTCCCGGTATCTTTATTTATCTTTTTGGTGTCCTTATTTACTTGTGGATTGGACTGGTTGTATTGATACTATCCATGTTTTCTCTACCTGTTTTTATGTGGGTTGGGGCCACCCTTTCTTGGATTTTGTTGTGAGGGGTTCCCCGGTCCAAATTGTCGCGTCTTTTGTTTGAGCTTCTACTCGATTTTGATGGCATATTGGTAGGCCGTGCCCAAGGATGAGATGTCCAGAAATTCCATTTCAGTCTAGATGTATCTATGTAGATCACTGCGATACTTGAGCACCAGATGTCTCTCTGAATCTTGGATACCTAGCTTGGTGTGCAAGGTATGGAAGATATTTATGAAATCTGGCACTGCTTGGTCTCTTTCTTGCTGCAGTGTGGTCCATTTGGTATATAAGTCGTCATAACTTCTGACAGGGTAGTATTGTTCCTTAATAGCATCCCTGAAGGATTCCCAGGTGGTCGTGACTATAAATAATGAGGGTTCCTCTATTTCCTTTTTCTCACAAAAAGTTTCCCATTAATATTTGACATGGGGAATGACTTTGAGGAGCACAAAAGTAATCCTTTCTCTATTTGAAAAGTTATGGACAGAGAAGTAACCTTCTAGTAGATTCAACCACTTGTCTACAACATCTGCGTCTATCTGACCTTTAAATATAGGAATATCGAAGTTTATTTCTACCTTGAAGGGGGTTGTGCCTCCGCTTGAAGAAGATGTGTCGCCTGTTGGTAGTCACCAAAGGATTTGCATGAAATTATCCATCATCTCATTCCTCTTTTGCATGAGGTCTTCCTCAATCAATAGTTTGAAAGGATATCCTATCCCGTCATATTTCTTTTTTCCTTCCATGAGAGGTTGCTTGGGTGTGCGAGAGATTTTGTCCTCAAGAGAAACAAGATCGAGACCCAAATCTTTGTACTCTGACCTCGTTGGGGACATGCATTAAGATGACAAGGAGCAGACCGATATGATATCATTGATCCGGATTTTATGAGCATAACGAAATGACTATAGATTATTTCCAGATGCTTAACACAGAATAACAGAGATATAATAAAACTAGTTTTCTATTCAATATGGAAATAAGCTGAAAGTGTAAAATGCAGTGGAAAACAAGCTTGTTGGAATGGTGGCGGCTTATCTCTAAGAAGAGATGTGACGGTTGTGCTCATTCACCATAAGATGATTACAATGAGTCTCTCAAGGCCTTTTTACAATAAACATGAGTTTCAAAAACCCTAAACATCCAAAAACCTAACCCTAGGAGATGAAGTGCCAAAAGTCATGCGGGCCCCGTTTGGGTAAGTCAGTACATCAACTTCCCCAGGTCATAACTTTTGCATACGATATCCGTTTTAGGCGTAAGATAGCCCATTGGAAAGATATATCCGAGTACTACAACAATTGCACAAAATTTCATGATGAAATTTTGTATCTAGAATATACCCCAAAAAACATCGTTTAGGGCCTCAAAACGGCTTCGGAAGTTCAGGACCTGAAAAACTGCTAAAAATAGTAAATTATCAAAATTGCTAGAAAGATGTTTTGAGCCAGCTGGAAAAGGTGGGTGGACACCGATATCCACCTAGATCAGAAATGGATTTCCTAAACATCTCATCATTGGGAGCTCCTTATCAATATGTTGTCAAAATCAAGCATAAATTTAGGCACCAACACAAATGGGAGTTTAGGTATGCAAATACGCAACAACCAAAGCATGGTAAAGATGACCCTAATGAACAACCTCATGACAACCGGTCCAAGGAATATAAAAAGAAGGGCAAAGGAAATATGAAGAACGACACTGTGAAGTGGTGCCTCTTCCACAAAATTATGGAGAAGAAGATTCTATTAACCCGTTGCTTGACAAAGGTCTTATGCGATAGAGGGACGAAATGATCGATAATTTTTCCCACATCCTTCAATGCCTATCGATAACAACAGGTGAATCTTCATCAATAGACCACTTTGGAGGAACCTCTCCCTTCAAGGTAAAAGTTAATTTTGATATTCCCATATTAGAATGACAAATAGATGCGGATGCCTTATAAAAATGGTCAAATATGGTAGAAGGTTATTTCTCTATTCACCATTTTTCCGAAATGGAAAATATCACCTTTGCACTCCTCAAGGAACTCCCTCATGTCAAACATTGGTGGGAAGCTTACTGGAAGAAAATTTCCAGAGAGGAATCTGGAATATATGGGGCCAAGCCCACTTGGGATTTTTTTTTGGATGCGGCCAAGGAACAGTACTACCTTGTTGATAACTATGAAGAACAATACATGAGATGGACCACACTACAACAACATAAGAGACAAACAATTTTGTAGTTCACAAATACTTTCTATACCTTGCACACCAAGATGGGTATCAAAGACTCTAAGTGGCATCTAGTTATGAAATACCATGGGACTCTTCATAGGTACATCCAAACTGAATGGATTTCCTAAACATCTCATCATTGGGAGCATCTTATTCATATGTTGTCAAAATCAAGCATAAATTTAGGCACCAACACAAATGGGAGTTTAGGTATGTGAATACACAACAACCAAAGCATGGTAAATACCACCCTAACCAAAAACCTCATGACAACTAGACCAAGGAAGATGAAAAGAAGGGCAAAGGAAAGATGAAGAATGACACTGTGAAGTGGTGCAACTTCCACAAAATTAAGGAGAATAATATTCCATTAACCTATTTCTTGATGAAGCTCTTGTGCGACAGAGGGACGAAATGATCGAGAATTTTTCCCACATCCTTTAATGTCTACTGATAACAACAGGTGAATCTTCATCAAGAGACCACTTTGGAGGAACCTCTCCCTTTAAGGTAAAAGTTGATTTTGATATTCCCATATTTGAGAGACAAATAGATGTGGATGCCTTATAAAAATGGTAAAATATGGTAGAAGGTTATTTCTCTATTCACAATTTTTCTGAAAGGGAAAATATCACCTCCGCACTCCTCAAGGCACTCTCCCACGTCAAACATTGGTGGGAAGATTACTGGAAGAAAACTTCCATAGAGGAATCTGGAATATATGGGGCCAAGCCCACTTGGGAATGTTTTTTGGATGTGGCCAAGGAACAATACTACCATGTTGATAACTATGAAGAACAGTACATGAGATGGACCACACTGCGACAACAGAAGAGCCAAAAAATTTCATAGTTCACAAATACTTTCTATACCTTGCACACCAAGATGGGTATCAAAGACCCTGAGTGGCATCTAGTTCTAAAATACCATGGGACTCTTCATAGGTACATCCAAAATGAAATGGATTTCCTAAACATCTCATCATTGGAATTTGCTTATCGATATGTTGTCAAAATCAAGCATAAATTTAGGCACCAACACAAATGGGAGTTTAGGTATGCAAATACGCAACAACCAAAGCATGGTAAATACGACCCTAACCAACAACCTCTTGAAAACTATTCCAAGGAAGATGAAAATAAGGGAAAAGGAAGGATGAAGAATGACATTGTGAAGTGGTGCAACTTCCACAAAATCCTCTAGCACAACACTGATGCATGTCGCTCAAAACAGTCATTGGTGGTTGAGTTCAAAGACAAGGATTTGAACCCTGATTCAGAATATGATCCAGAAAATATTGAAAATAGATAGATCACTGAAGCAGACCCCACTACTACTGTCACGACCAAAACAATTCAACCATAAGAACTAGTAGATGCCGAAGAGGGGGGCCTCCTTTTCCATTCACTTATGTGCTTGAAGGGGACCCCATTGCATTTCATTATTGATAGCATCAGCCATAAGAACCTCATCTCAGTTCAGGTTTTCAAATAGTTGGGGTTGTCGACAACACCACACTCGTAGCCATAAAACATCGGGTGGCTTCACCAGGGATGAGATCTCTATGTCAGCCAATAGTGTTTGTTGTCGTATGGAATCAAACCCTTCAAGGATGAGGTAGTATGCGATGTTTCCCCTCTTGATGGTTGTGATGTTGTTTTGGGCCAACCATATATGTGGAAATGTCATGTTGTTTATGAGTCTCAACCTTGTAGTGTCATTATTACTCCGAGGGGTCATCTCTGCAGGATATTAGAGGTAGTTCTGACTATTGTTCCACAAAAACAGTGCCACAAGGTAATATCTCATAATTAAAAAAATATCCTCTTCACAATCTATTCAAAGGATGCATAGAAGACCACTGCAACCACTACAACCTCAACACCTTCTATCCAGCAGAAGCAGATTACAGAAGAGAAAGAAGATATTTTTTCTTCACCTACGATGGTGTTGGGCTCTAAATATGTCCTAAAACAACCTTAGTTTAACATTAATTTATCAACCTGAGGATTATTCTTTTATCTCAAGAACATCAGCAAAATCTATGCAGATAACTTGTAGAGGCTAAAATCACATAGCTAGAACAAACCTGAGTTTATCCACATTCAAGTTCCTCAAATGTTCATTTAAAGTTTCTAAGATTAAGACCTTACTTAATAGAATTGAAATCTAATTGCTAACATGCTAAATTCATTTAACTGAAAAGAAATGATTGAATCTGATTAAAGACTTGCAAAATTGACTATTAACTAGGAATCGACTTGCTGGAAAGGAAATAGAAAACTAATCTAATGGAAAGAAACTGCAATTGTAATCTAATCGTAAGGAACAACAAACATAACTGAATGGAAAGGAACAAAAATTGTAACTTTAACTGAAAGGAATGGTAATTCTAACCTATTTGAAAGGAACAACAAATGCAAATCTTAAGTAAAAGGAATAGCATGTATGAAAATGTGAGGAACTGTCAAGAAGAAAACTACAGTAATGGAAATTGGAATCAGTAATCATTAACACTCAAGAGAGATATCTATCTTCTGTATGCAAAAATGTATGAAATCATTAGCAAGCTTATGCATTCGTCTTAACTATTGTGAAAGGGAATTGAATCGTAAAATAGAAATCAAACTGATACAATTATAGTTGAAACAATAGCTCCTTTAGACTAGGCCCTTGGTCCTTAGAAGCACTGCTACTAGAAACTCAGTATATAGAAATGGTCAAAATGATAAAATATTTTATTAACTTCATAGATGGTACATCATTCACGAAAATGGCTTATGTAGAGTAACTCTGAGTCTGAATACTTGAACGCAATTCTTAGATTGTCCTTTAGGATCTATTATCCTCTATATATACAATAATATGCGTAAATCAAGACATCCTGAGGATCGAAAGATCCTCAGGATTTCTTTACTATTATAAAGTTACAATACAGAAAACTGAATCATCTTTAAAATTGCTTTTTCACCAAAAGTCCTTAACCTCCAATGGCTCATTCATATTCAATATATCCTTTGCTATTTCAATTTTGACAATATTTATCCTATCCTATAACAAAATCAAATAATTCCAACTGTATTTTAGAATCTATTCATCATGACTTCAATAATATCACTAGAAGACATATTAATAATTTTCTATTCTATTTATCCCTAATTAACAGAAAATTCATTCAAGGTTGTATCACAAACTATGGGAATAAGGAGGATATTTGTACTTTTTTCATAACCCAACATACCCCTCGTCTTCCCTTCTTGCATGTCCTCATGCGAGCAAATATATTACATGTAAAGCAATGATTATTTAAGGAAGGAAAGTTGGTTCACCAGGTCTCATGAACCCATTACTTCTTTTGATCTCTTCAAAAGAAGCATCCTCCCTTTTCTTGTTAATTTGATAATCCTTCTGGTAACTTTCTAGAGGAAACCAAAGGGTAGGGGGATTATACCTGCACCCAATCCAAGCAAGTCCTTCCTCTAGAAGTAGTCTAGAATACCTTTCCACTCTGTAGGTAGCTGCAAAGAAATTCATGAACCTAAAGGGCTCCCTAATTTTGACTTCATTAGAGGATGCATCCCATCTCACCTTAGAAGCAGCAAGAGATTCTTCTTTGAGTTCTCTAAAGTATATGATGCCTAAACGGATAACTTGTTGGTGGATGGGGAATAGAGAATCTCTCACTCCCCCACTTTTCATAAAGGTTCTATGTTGCATAATGGTTGGAAAGGACTTTAGGGGCTCTCCTCTGATCCAGAGATCTAACCATATTTCCCTCTTTATAAAATTCTTGTGAGCCTTGCCCCATATAACTTGGTTCTTTGTAAAGGACAAGAATGTCTAGAACTAAATGTCTCCAATAAAGGGACTAGGGTTATTTTTCCCATCATCTTCCAAAATGAAATTATGGAAGTATAATTCACATAGAAAATAATGTACCTTTTCTTCCTGCTCTCTAAAACATGAAATAAACTTAGGGAAAGTGGAAAATGTAATCAGATTACCTGCTTTGATGGATTTTACCCTTAAAAAAAGGTAACATTCCAACAAGAATAGGTTATAATTGGTGGCAGAGTATCTACAGTTGATTGAATCAGAGTAAACATCACAAATCTCCTTGATTTGCTCCAAAGCTTTTTCAAATCGGCTTTGCATTTTCTTAATCTTTTCTTGGGATTTGGTGAGATCATCATACGTTTCACTTTCTATTGCTGACATATCCTTTAGTTGTTTAACAACCTTTTAATGTTCATCCCTAGTGATCATTTCTTCTCTGGATTCAGTTAAGGCTTGGTGGGCTTGTACCAACTCTACCTTTAGCCTATCAATAACAACATCATGTTCCCGAGACTGAGTTGCTTGATATTCTTCTATAGTGCCCATATCATCTCTAGATTGAGTTAATGCTTGCTAGGGTTGTATAATCTCTATTTCCAGTCTATCAACGATAGCATTATGTTCCTCAGATTGTAATGCTATATGTTCTTCCATAGTCATCAATTCATTCCTACTTTGAATCAAGCTTTGTTGGGAGTGTATCAATTCTTCTTCCAATCTCCTAATGGTGGTGTCTTCCTCAAGGGATTGAGGTATTTCCTCTAATACTAGGGTATCTCTCTATACCTCTGTTATCACTCCAAGAAACTCTTTGGGGTTGTAAGCCAAAGATGCTTGGTAACTTAAGAATATGATAAATTAGGTATGCTCGGAACAATGGGATAAGTCAATAGCTAATGAAATGAACCACTTATCATGCATTCAAATAAGACAGTGCTTTTAGAAATCAATAATCAGACAAAGTAATTGGAACAGGGTATGAAGAATACTAGTCTAGATAACCAAATACAACAATGTGCAGGGTCATACAAGATAGTAAGAAGTCCTTTAATTCAAGTTCATGAGATTAATAAGAAGATAACAGTTCTTAGAAGATGAGATAAACTAAATAAAAGTATAGAATAATGAATTACATGAACAAAACTGACATTGAAAGAAAAAGAAGACTGTGATTCTATTATCAAGATAAGAGTCTAGTACAGTAGCAAAATGTATCCAAGATTGAACCCTTAGTTCATCTCATATCTTCATATTTATAGATTTACAATAAAATTTCATATCCTAGAAGAAAGGATCAAATATGCTAAAGATAGAAAGTCAAAACAATTTTACAAAAGGAGAGGAAAAGACCCTCAAAATGAGGTCAATTCCTCATTCGATGGTCTTTAGATCATGTAGAACCTCTGTGCTGTGCAGATAAGCCTTCCAAGGTTGTTTGATATCTCTTGAGGAAGATGAAATTTGAATTTGCCAAGTTTGGAAATAAACCCTAATTCATTTCCCCCAAAATAGGTGTCAAATCAACTTGAACACCTCCTCTAACTCCTTTGCATCAAAAGTGGATCTTAGATTGGACATTATAATTCAATATCTATCTTTAGAAGGAGTTTTCAAGAGATTTGGTTGAGTAAAACTTGGATTTTGGAAAAAATACTCTTTCTCTAGCCAATGATAGGTTTCAGTGGTTAACACAGCTAGAATCTGGATGTATTAACCATCGAAAGCTCTGCTTTCAGTGGTTAATGAACAGTTGTCATGTTCGCCTAAACCACCGAAAGATTAGGTTTCACCAAAATTTCAAAATGCAAAATTGAAATACATTGCTGCTTTGATGAGTATTCAAGGTCTCTTTGGTAATGTTGCTCCTCCTTGTACAGGGCTGGAAACCTCAATCTGTTGTGTAGGAGGCTCTGTTTCCTTCTCTAAGGAAGTAGGCAATTCTGCATTTGCCCGCGTTTGATTGCGCCTGTCTTGCAAATTAACACACCCATGGGCTAGGGGAGACAACAAGCACAATTTCAGGAGGGAACTCAGATCTATGGAAAATGAATGGACATGGGAATAGGGATGACTCGGCCTCTGTGAGATAGACATAATCTTAACAGAGCATAACCTAAAACTCAATTCTATATATGATATAAATGAGGATCACAAAAGACTCAGGCTTGATAGCTCAATCAAAGGGATTTCAAATAATGAGTTAAATGGGAAATGATTACAGTGATAGTCTTGGAACTTGAATTTATGAGAGCCACGTGAAAATCAAACAATTAAGCGAACCGATCAATCATAGATTTCTGTGTATGCAAGAATATAACTTCGAAATGATAATTGGAGGTTTACAAGTACTATAGGGCATCAAACATTGATCACAAGTAATTATACCACCTTACATCACCGATTCACTGATTTTCGGCGATTATCATTTCATTATTGCGCCAATTGACATCTGGATCATGCAAAAACACGGGCTCTGATCTTTCCACGTTGACACATTTTCGGTGGTTAATCGGAATTTATTTTTCCCTTTTAACCACCAAAAGCCTAGGCTTTCGCTGGTTAATGAACTTCATAGGCTCACCTAAACCACCAAAACCTGTAACTCTCCCTTTTGCTAAAGAAAATCAATTTGACTGTTTATTTCAAGTTTATTTACAAACAATAAGCTCTCTAACAAGCCTATAAAAATTTAGATTTAAATTTTTGAAGTACTCTCTATCACCTAAAATTGACAAAACTTGACAGTGCTATTTTAGGAGATAACAACTGGCTCCTACTCAGGGATGGAATCCTCCTAGTGAGGTTCCAAGAACAAGAAGACCTGTGCCTGTCCATTTAACCTAAAAATTCTGCCACCTGCTCGACAATCATTTACAATCTGTATTGTCTCTAGACCATTGGGCTATGGAGTCATCTGGCCTAAGCAACTTATCTTCAGAAAACTTGTAGCCTGCTTTGCTTATTCAACCAATAACTGAAAACAATCTAAGTGCTCATATGAAGAGCTTATTCTTTTGCCTATCCCTACACTAACTAGTAGAGGTAGATTTGATCAAGTAAAACTAAATTTCCAAAGCAGCCAAGAAAGTAATTGACTTTCTAGTATCATAATTGATCTTGACCCAAAAGATGAAAAAGACCATAGCTTGTGGAAAATCCATTTGAAAAGATGACAAGACCAACCTTCATCTGACAAAAATATTTTTGGATTAATGTTGCTCATAAACTCCAAATAGTCAGCAAGAGGGTCATCAGATTCACAAAGAAAAACCTCTTTGGACTGTTGATCCAACTGTAAATTGAAATGATGTTGAAGGATGCCTTTACTAATCTCACTGTTGAATGCAGGCTACTCGAGATTTTCTGCAGAAAAATGTATGATCAACTGATGATCTAAAATTTTCTTTTCCCTTTCGTCGTTTTCCTATGATTTGAATTTCTAATTATGATGTGCTTGCCTATTGCAGTCGACAATTTATGAGAGAGAAGAAGTAATATGTTCTTGATCTTCTATATCACTGCCTTTTTCCTCATCAACAACCTTTATATCAGAATCTGAAACAAAGGGTTCAAAAGGAAGATAGTCCTCTTGATATTCCTTATGAAGATAATATGATTTCTACAAATTATGTTCCTCATGATCGTTGCAAATTCCTACCATCTACCAATCTGAAAACCGAAGACTATCTTCATTGATTTATATTGGATTTTGACCAAAGGACAACTGCTCATCTTCACAAATCTTTAAATCTTCTTCTTCTTTAGAATAATGATCACAAGAGTATAACATAACAGGGTTTACATGATATGTATTGGGATCAGCTAAGAAAATATAATTGCCTATGTAATCATTAGTTATCATAGGCTCAATTTGGTTTGTAAACTGATCATAAAATTCAGATTCATACCTGTCTTTGGAGTACTCTACCAATATTAAAGAATTCATATCTAACTCTAAAATAAACTCACATGCTTGCTGCTATTGCAATTCTATTTCACACTCATAACCTTCATGCTCAAAATCTTATCCATACTTCCATTCTGTTGGCTCAGGTAGATGCAGATTTTCAAAGTCGGTCCACTCTTGGGTTTTATTGGAAGCAAAAATATCCTCCTTCACCTCTTGAGCATCTTCAAACAAACTCATTAATGATGAAGATTTCCTTTCCAGCAGGAAAAGCATAAGCTCTGAATACTAATCCATAACATAGTATACCATGGCAGCAATATACATGGGTCGGATCTCCAAAGGTATGTCATAATATATCTTGTAGAACCTTCTATTGAAGACAAGAAAAGATTCATCCTGCTCTCTCTTCAAAGCATAAAATTCAGCAAGGTATGAATCCAATGATTTGTTCTTACCCCAATGCTTGGAAAAAGCATTAGAGAATTCGATCCAAGATCCAATGGAGTTATATATTAGACCCTTAAACCATATTGCAACATCTTTGATCAATGACTTAGAGAACAATCTCATGATCACGTCTTCATAAATAATCTTGAACCGATCAATAAAATCCTCAAAGGATTCCAAGTGCCTCTCAGCTGAAACTGGGTTCTCTCCAGAAAACCGGGGAAGATATTCAAAACAGTCAAGGGGGTAAGGATGAAGGGAATAGGGTAGACTCAAAGACCTAAACATCTTCATCCTGATTTTAATTTGAAAGGTAGTGGGTTTATCATGAAATTTAATAGGTTGATGAGAAATTTTATCAGTAATGTGAAAAGGTGTTGAAATCTGAGAGGGTTTGGAATCAATTTCAATGTCCACAAAGTCAGAAGGGTTATTGGATTCAAGAGGGAATGGAATGTAGAACTCATCTTTATGAACGTGATGAGGTAAATCTATTGAATCTAATTCTGTAGTATAAGCAGGCTACAAGTTTTCTTTCTTTAAGGTTGGGTATATACAAGAAGAATGATGATTTTCTGAATATACAAAACAAAAAGTGATTATCTTTACATGTGAATGGAAAAGCATGAAAGAGGTGATAAATAAGTACAACGGTTCACGAAGCAAACTAATGAGATGATACCTGGAATTGAAATTTAACCTCTTCATCTTCTGTCAGTTAGATCTTCCCCAGTGGAGTCTTTAATCGTGGACTCACCAACAAATTTCTGATCAACGAATTTTCCACTGAATCCGTCCTTCATGGAGCCACCAGATAGATGATTACAACCAATATAATGTCCAGGCTCTGTCTATCATCAAAGCTGGATCTATTTCGTCTCCCAAGGAAGCTAAGATTCAATCTCCTCTCCCCAGCAACGACGCCAATTTATTATCACATCAAGAAACTCTTTGGGATTGTAAGCCAAAGATGTTTGGTAACTTAAGAATATGAGAAATTAGGTATGCTTGGAACAATAGGATAACTCAATAGCTAATGAAGTGGACCACTTATCATGCATTTGAATAAGATAGTGCTTTTAGAAATCAATAATCATACAAATTAATTGGAATAGGGTATGAAGAATACTAGTCTAGATAACCAAATACAACAATGTGCAGGGTCATACAAGATAGTAAGAAGTCCTTTAATTCAATTTCATGAGATTAATAAGAAGATAACAGTTCTTAGAAGCTGAGCTAAACTGAAGTAAATTATAGAATAATGAAGTACATGAACAAATCTGACATTGAAAGAAAAAGAAGACTGTGATTCTATTATCAAGATAAGAGTCTAGTACAGTAGCAAAATGTATCCAATATTGAACCCTTAGTTCATCTCATATCTTCATCTTTATAGCTTTACAATAAAAGTTTAGATCCTAGAAGAAAGGATCAGATATGCTAAAGATAGAAAGTCAAAACAATTTTACAAAAAGAGAGGAAAAAATCCTCAAAATGAGGTCAATTCCTCATTCTATGGTCTTTAGATCATGTAGAACCTTTTTGTTGTGCAGATAAGCCTTCCAACGCTATTTGATATATCTTGAGGAAGATGAAATTCGAATTTGCCAAGTTTGGAAATAAACCCTAATTCATTTCCCCCAAAATAGGTGCCAAATCAACTTGAACACCTCCTCTAACTCCTTTGCATCAAAAGTGGATCTTAGATTGGACATTATAATTCAATATCTATCTTTAGAAAGAGTTTTCAAGAGATTTGGCTGAGTAAAACTTCGATCTGGGCAAAAATACTCTTTCTCTAGCCAATGACAGGTTTCAGTGGTTAGCACAGCTAGAATCTGGATGTATTAACCACCGAAAGCTATACTTTTGGTGGTTAATGAACAGTCATCCTGTTCTCCTAAACCATCAAAAGATTAGCTTTCACCAAAATTTCAAAATTGCAAAATTGAAATACATTGTTGCTTCGATGAGTATTCAAGGTCTCTTTGGTAATGTTGTTGCTCCTTGTACAGGGCTAGAAACCTCAATCTATTGTGTAGGAGGCTTTGTTTCATTCTCTAAGGAAGTAGCCAATTCTGCATTTGCCCGAGTTTGAATGCGCCTGTGTTGCAAATTAACACACCCGTGGGCTAGGGGAAACAACAAGCACAATTTCAGGAGGGAACTCAGATCTATGGTGAATTAATGGACATGGGAATAAGGATGACTCGGCCTCTATGAGATAGACAGAATCTTAACAGAGCATAACCCAAAAATCAATTCTATATATGATATAAATGAGGATCACAGAAGACTCGAGCTTGATAGCTTAATCAAAGGGATTTCAAATAATGAGTTAAATGGTAAATGATTACGGTGATAGTCTTGGAACTTGAATTTATGAGAGCCACGTGAACATCAAACAGTTAAGCGAACCGATCAATCATAGATTTCTGTGTATGCAAGAATATAACTTCGAAATGATAAGTGGAGGTTTACAGGTACTACAGGGAATCAAACCTTGATCAGAATTAATTATACCACCTTACATCACTGATTCACTTGATTTTTGATGGTTATCATTTCATTATTGCACCAATTGACATCTGGATCATGCGAAAACATGGGCTCTAATCTTTCCACATTGACACGTTTTCGATGGTTAATCAGTCTTTATTTTTCCCTTTTAACCACTGAAAGCCAAGGATTTTGGTGGTTAATGAACTCTTCACAGGTTCTCCTAAACCAATGAAACCTGTAACTCTCCCTTTTGCTAAAGAAAATCAATTCCTATGTTTATTTCAAGTTTATTTACAAACAATAGGCTCTCTAACAAGCCTATAAAAATTTAGAAATATTTTTTTTAAGTACTCTCTATCACCTAAAATTGACAAAACTTGACAGTACTATTTTAGCAGATAACAACCTCAACATCAACAGTTTTTGAAGGAATTACCTCCTCATTCTGAGCTACTTCATCCTCCACTGTTATCTCTTCAGGGTTTATCTATGTTCCCATAGAGTTTGTACTAACTATTATTTTAGGAAGAGGGTTTATTCCCTGCACTCTATACCTTTTGTTTTTCTTTCTTTGGTGGGCCTTATCTGCTTGTTCTAGCTGCTTCCTCAATTCTTTAATAATTTATTTGAGTTTTCCAACCTTCAGTTTTAATGCTTCAACTTTTTTAACCCTTCTCTTTAACATCTTGTTCTCCTTTTTCAGCTTTCTTATTCTCTTATGGATTTTGTCTACTATATGTTTGTGAGGAGTCTCAAGGTCTTCCTCATTCTGATCAACAGGTAGCTATTCTTTTGTTCCTTCCAAGTGCTCTATTTGTTCAAGAGGGATTCTTTCCTTAGGATGTGGTTCTTCATACGTTCTGTCCTCAGGAAATTACATTTTGATATCAGGGAAATTTTCAGCAGTATTTGAAGAAGAGGCTCGTTCTTGATATTATTTTGATTTATCTCTATCAATTGAGGCTCCTAAGATCCCTAAAGCCTGAGCTATTTCTTCCTCATAGATTTTCAAAAATTTCTCTGTCATATGCTCTGATGTTGGTTGGGTGTCTTCTTGACTGTTTCCCTATGAAGTTTGTTCCATATGCTCAATACCTTGGTCATTTTCCTATAAGGTTTGCTCTGTTGTGTTATGAATTTCTTTAGGGTTTCTCGTCCATCTGCTTTTCCTCGTTCTCTCAATGGGGGTTTGAGGAGAATCTATTTCTCTTTTTCTCTTTCTAGTTAGTGGTCCTGCTTGTGGGGTTTGAGCCTTTGAATGTGAGGTATGAGCCTCTTTCTGTGAGGTTTGAAACTCTATCATTTGGATAGGGTCTTCCTTGACTTCGAGTTGAGGAGGTGGAAATTTTGTTTGGGTAGCGGTATCCCCTTCCTATATCTCTTCAATTTCCTATGACAGATTTTCATGGAATAATTCAAGTTGTTCTAGTTGCAGAGGTCTATTGGTCCCAGTAAGATTCCCCCATGTTAATTGTGTTTGAATCGGGGCCTTACTTACTATCAGTTTAATTAATGCATGTTGGATGATAATAGTAATAGGATCCTTGGACTTATGTTTTTTGACGACGACCTCATGTTACATGGAATTTAGAAAAAAGGTAGATTGATTACTAACCTTTGTTTGAGTGTCGCTAGCAGTTTGACGTGGAGTGGTCGGATTACATCGTATCACCCATCACAGGTGATGTACCTCTGAATTATTCATGCTAGTTCTTTCCATGTTTCACTGAGGGTGTTCGGGTTAAGCCACTTTCCTTTTTTATCCAATTCCTCACCAGGGTATATGAAGGATTCTACAGCTTCTTTGAGCAATGTATATTTTCCCGTCCACTGAATGCTTGAGTTAGGGAGACCTGTAACCTCTACTACGATTTTTGGAGTAACTGGAATTCGTATATCTCGAACCATGGAGGTTTCTCCCTACAAATTATGAAAGAATTCAAGCATGATGTTCATATCATAGCCTTGTAACTGGTTAAAATACTTCGTCCACCCTAGGTGTTGTAGAATTTCTCTGGCCTGCTCTATTACCTATAGTAAAGTTGGTTCCCTGTGCACACTTTGGCCACCCATTGTTCTGTGAGAAAATGAGAACGATTATAGTTCCTGGTTGCAGACTTGGTTAGACCAACTTTGGGGAAAATATTAGCAAAAATAGAAAATATCAAAGACGATGAGTGTATAAAAATGTGGATTTTTCATTTATTACAATCATTACAATCTTATCGGAAAACATTCCAAACATCCACTCCCCTCATTATTGTAGAGGTCGACCTCGACCATCAACGTAGGTGAAAGTAATGAGTGTAGGTATTCCCGGTGAGAAGTAATAATTTCACTACCACTGTCGATGGGGACCAATCATATACAAAAAAAAATTCAAAAATCATATTAACGACAATCATTTAAACGATAATCTTCTTTCGTGGAAATTCAAATTAATTATACCTATAGTCAAAAATGTTTTAAGGATAAATAAGCCAAATAAATTAAACCTGTTCATTTAAAAATATTCCACATATCATAATATTGTTACTTTTCCCGAGTTTATTAAATATAGCCAAAATGATAGCCCCATTATTGAGTAAAGGAAATCTAGAGACACACAGAAAACTTGGTGTTTTTTTAGATAAACTTCCATACCACAGGCAGAGCCACTGATTCCAGCAGGCATCCATAGCCTCGAAAGGGTTGTATTTTAACCCATAGATGAGCATGTATCCTTAATAAATATTTGATTGATCTTCTCCTGAGAAGACCACTATCCTGGTTTGGTAGTGAGATGATGATAATGCCACTCACTAGATTGTAACTTAAGTGAGCAAGCCAGCTCATGATGAGACCTCTTTTCCTTTGAGACAAAATGTCAAAAGGCCATTTCCCTATTGTGGTAGCTGTTAGAATGTAGAATATGGTGTGCTCATTTTACCATTGATGATACCTTAATCACCCAACCATAGGCCGAAGCCTCCCTCCGAGCACCTTAACCTTGACTGAGAATTACTCCATAAGCAAACCCTAGGATAGATAGACAAACAAAGAGTAGTGCATCAATCCCCAAGAATAACACATCACAAAAGGATGATCAGATGTTCCAAACCCTATCCAAGAGATATTCAAGACAAAACTAAGATCTTGCTGTTGCTACAACTGCACGAGCTCTTCCTCCAAACCTACAGACAAGATTGCAACTACAGAACTGCAATTTTGAGATGCTACAAATGAGAACTGGTGCCCTGTATTTATAGTGGTTCTGCTAGTTTTGTTGGGGCCAACTTATCCTTCTGGATAAGTGTCTTTTCAGTATATTATTATAATTTTTGGCCGACTTCTTCTCTTGGAGGCTAATAGCCTAATAAAAATTATCTTCTTGAGCCGATAAGGCTTCTAGGGTTATTAGCCAACTCATTAGGGTTTCTCTTGCTTCTCAGAGTCTTCTATTCTCATCGGGTTCACAGGTGGGGGTAAATACCTCCCACAACTACCATAATATTAACACTCCTTCCTAGCTAGAGAGGTATTTACAGGTAATGGACTTGAGCACAAAACATACCATTTACCCGATAGCATCAATATAGTCATCTAGACTATTTCATGACTAGATCATGAGCATCACCATCACCATCAGCTGCATCATCTCTTGAAACCATAATTCATCTGAGTAATTAGACATGATGCTGGATAAGTCACTCTCATCATAGAGTGATACAAGAGGAGTAAAGGCTCTGAACTATTTTCCTTCTGGAAAATCTCTGTTCATCATTCATCTGAATGATCATTATCTCTAATAAACTACTGATAGTCTTCAAGGCAATTTAGAACAAGGATGGAGCACAACAGTGTCTATTCATAGTAGTACATAACTACAATCCAGTGGTTCACTACCACATCAAGTAACACACAAGTACTTGATTAGCAACGTATGGTTGCGAATGGTGAAACATATTCACCACAATAGTCCTCATCTACTATCATACAGTCTTCATAACAAACATCTGATAGAAATCTGCATAGAAACAATGTTATGATATAAACTGATTTGTCTAGGCCAATATTTCACTCACATCTGTGAGTTCTGAAAGAATATTTGCCTCAAAATAGTGAAGCATATTCACCATCATCTGATGCCATCCTGCACAAAAAAATATTGTTAAAGATAAATTGAATCCTCTAGGCCAATCTTTCACTCATGTTTGTGAGATCTGAAAGAATATCTACCCTCATCAGCAATGGGCTATCTACCCTATTCTTCACAAACAAGGAAGAAGGATTATTTTTTATTTCTGAGCCTGGACCATTCTTCCTACACTAATTAAAGTGCACCCTAGATAGAATGTATAAACCCTAAGAAATGTTTGGACCATTCCTCACCTTGGGCCATTCCTCCTACACTAATTAAAGTGCACCCTAAAGAGAATGTATAAACCCTAAGGAATGACTGTCCCTGATTGTTGAGCCTGGACTATTCCTTACCCTGGGCCATTCCTTTGACACTAAACAAAGTGTAACCTAGAGAGAATGAGTCTTCCCTAAGGAATAACTATTCGGACCATTCCCCACCCTGGGCCATTCCTCCGACACTAAACAAAGTGTAACGTAGAGAGAATGAGTCTGCCCTAAGGAATGTTTGTCCTGCATCAACCTCCAAAACGGACCATTCTTCGAAATTGCTCACAACTGTGAACTTCGAAAGAATGATTGCCCGACAAGGCAAACCATTCTACTTGACCACTACTCAGAGTGACTACCAAGAAGAATGACTGTCCTAGACCACTCCCCATGTTAACCACAATGGGAAGTTGTTGTCTATGATACATCAGCAATCAGTCTACCTCCCATGTTAACTACAATGGGAAGTCACTGTCCATCAGAAATCTCAATCCACTTTCTGAACAAGAAAGCATCTGTCCAATCTAGAATATTTTTCAATTCATAAATAATATTTTCAGTGCTCCCTCCTAACTGGAGATAAATCACAAAAATGTTTTTCAAGAATATTTTTCATACCTTCTTCTAGCTTGGAGAATCTTCCCTTTCAGCTAATGGAGTTATTTCCATGATCCCTATCTTCTCTCGGAAATATGCAAACTTGATTCTGGATAGAGGTTTTGTCAGGATATCTGTTGTCTGCTCATCAGTGGGGATATATATTGGAGAACCACTTTCTCCTTTCTAGACTTCATCATGGATAATGTAATACTTGTAATTTAGTCTGGAACACTGTAAAGGCTTCATGTAGATCTAGATTATAGAGTATATCATAGTTGGAGAACTTGGAACATATCCATGTGGCACTTCTTCTGTCATTATGAGATA